>JALGBA010000373.1:1872500-2068769 GCA_023970755.1 Azemiops feae
CATGACAGTGAAGAGATTTAAAGAAAGTGCAGAGTTCCCAGTACAACCCTTAACACTAGGATCTAGAGCTGCCATTTTAATTCTGCATTATATTAAAGCACAATGGGAAAATAAATGCCGACTGCTGTTGGGTCTCCAGGTAATGTTGATGAGGCCACTGAAGAAGGAGAAAGTCCATATATATCTCTTTGTACTTGCAGCCATGAATAAGGGATGGCATTAATACAATGTCAATCTTAATAGGTCAGTACAAAGAATTACACTAAGAATCCAGAAGAATCATGGATTCAAGATAGATAAGATGTTTCTTTGTCCATGGAAGTTCTGTTCTATTGTCTATTAAATTAGTGATTTTGAACTATGCAGAGAACAATGGGACTTTTAAGCCATGTGATTTCTCTTGGACTTTCTGCTTTGTAAGGCTTGGCTGTTATGAACGTTATGTTTATCTGTATTGCTTTTGAATAGAATATTGTAATCAATGATACTGTTTTGCTGTTGTGTTGCTGTTTAGCTATCTTCCATAAAGATGGTAAGTGCTGATAACTAATCTTGAAAGGAAGCATCCCCATAGTCCAAATTCTCATATTCTTCAGAATAACAGAGTTGGAAGGGACCTTGGAGGTCTTCTAGTCCAACCCCCTGCTCGAGCAAGAGACCGTATATCATTTAGGCAAGTGGCTGTCCAGTCTCTTCTTGAAAGCCTCCAGTGATGGAGCACCGGCAACTTCTGAAGGCAAGCCATTCCACTGGTTAATTGTTCTCACTGTTAGGAACTTTCTCCTTAGTTCTAGGTTGTTTCTCTCCTTGATAAATTTCCATCTACTGTTTCTTGTCTTGCCTTCCGGTGCTTAGGAGAATAGGTTGACCCTCTCTCTTCTTTGTGGTAGCCCCTCAGATATTGGAACACTGCTATCATGTCACCCCTAGTCCTTCTAGTCCTAGTCCTTCCTCATTTCAGACTTAGATTCTAGGTAATTTTACTGGATTCAGAAAGTGCCCTTATGTAAGTCCCTCCCCCCTCTTGTTTTAGGATTTCATATGAACTCATTATTATCTGAGGATAAAGAAAGGATGTAGCATTGCAGTTGCTTTACAAATGAGTACCTGCTGCACTTTGAGGAAATTGCATCCAGTCGTTCACACGGCTTTCTGTTTATTCCTTGGTCTGATTAGTAGTTGCCGGTGAACGATCCAGACCAAAAAGGTTTGCTTTGTGATAACTTCTAGAGCAATTAGTAATACAGTATCAATACTGCTCTTGCAATGAGAGACATTGCTGTTCATTAATGGCCCAATTATCACTTTAAATCCTTGAAAGTGAGAATCGATATAAGAAGCAAGGGATACATTTGCCCAGATCTCCCATAAGTAATGATATATCTGTGCCAACATACGCTGGATCATGGAGAAAGCTAGGGAGTTCCAGAAAAACATCTACTTCTGCTTCATTGACTATGCTAAAGCCTTTGATTGTGTGGATCACAACAAATTGTGGCAAGTTCTTAAAGAGATGGGAGTACCAGACCATCTTATTTGTCTCTTGAGAAACCTATATGCAGGCCAAGAAGCAACAGTGAGAACTGGACACGGAACCACTGATTGGTTCAAAATTGGGAAAGGAGTCCGGCAAGGCTGTATTCTTTCGCCCTGCCTACTTAATTTATATGCAGAGCACATCATGAGAAAGGCAGGGCTAGATGAATCAAAAGTTGGAATTAAGATTCCCGGGAGAAATATCAACAACCTAAGATATGCAGATGATACCACTCTAATGGCAGAAAGTGAAGAGGAACTAAAGAGCCTCTTGATGCGGGTGAAGGAGGAGAGTGCAAAAATTGGCTTGAAATTCAACATTAAGAAAACCAAGATCATGGCATCCGGCCCTCTCAATTCCTGGCAAATAGATGGGGAAGAAATGGAGGTAGTGACAGATTTTATCTTCCTGGGCTCCAAGATCACCACAGATGGGGACTGCAGCCAAGAAATTAAAAGACGCCTGCTCCTGGAGAGGAAAGCTATGGGAAATTTAGACAGCATACTAAAAAGCAAAGACATCACCCTGCCAACAAAGTACGTATAGTCAAGGCCATGGTTTTCCCATTTGCAATGAATGGCTGTGAAAGCTGGACCATAAGAAAGGCTGAGCGCAAAAGAATTGAGGCCTTTGAACTATGGTGCTGGAGAAGACTCCTGCGAGTCCCCTGGACTGCAAGGCGATCAAACCGGTCAGTCCTATAGGAGATCAACCCTGACTGCTCTTTAGAAGGCCAGATCCTGAAGTTGAAACTCAAGTACTTTGGCCACCTAATGAGAAGGAAGGACTCACTGGAGAAGAGCCTAATGCTGGGAAAGATTGAGGGCAATCGAAGAAGGGGACGACAGAGAATGAGGTGGCTGGATGGAGTCACTGAAGCAGTAGGCGTGAGCTTAAATGGACTCCAGAAGATGGTAGAGGACAGGAAGGCCTGGAGGAACGTTGTCCATGGGGTCGCGATGGGTCGGACACGACTTCGCAACTAACAACAACAACAACATATCTGTGCTCAGCAATAACTTCCTACCATGAATACCTTTTCATACTCCAATGATGATATGTGCAAGTTTTTCCTATTTTCTTGTTTACCAGATATACTTTTAGATCAACCCACTTGTTTGTAGTATATGGAGATAACATGACTACAGGTGGTCCTTGACTTACAAGTTCGTTTAGGGACCACTCTAAGTTACAACAGCACTGAAAAAAGTGACTTATGACTGTTTTTCACACTTATGACCATTGCTGCATCCCCATGGTCACATGATCAAAATCTGGATGCTTGGCAATTGGCTCATATTTATGATCGTGGCAGTGTCCAGGAGATCATATGACCCCCTTTTGCGACCTTCTGATAAGCAAAGTCAATGGGGAAGCCAGATTCACTTAACAACTGTGTTACTATCTTAACAACTGCACTGAATCACTTAACAACTGTGGCAAGAAAGGTAAAATGGGGGCAAAACTCACTTAACAAATGTTTCACTTAACAACAGAAATTTTGGGCTTAATTGTGGTCGTAAGTCAAGGACCACCTGTACATCAGAAGCGGGGCGTCATAGCTGAATAGCTTCTTCTGGCTCCCAAGAACAAAATCTTGTCCTTATAAAATGTAAATGTTGTTATACCAATACTGAGAGATAAAATATGATGGTAAGAAGAAGAGACAACAAACAATATGCCTTTCCCTTTTATTTTTCCAATAAAAGAAGGAATCATCAAAGAGACAGACCTGATAAATGTAAACTTTAATCACGGAGCTGATTACTGTTCTGTGAGTTAGAATTATAGAGCCATGGCAATTATTTTTGAGAGAGCCATCAAATCTACGAGTGAAGCATCAGGAACAGATGGCTGTGCACTCTTTGCTTGAAATGATGCACTAAGGGACAACTCATCACACGCACAACCAAAAACTAAAGGTTATGTATAATACACACACACACACAGAGTGAATTCACAGAGTGTATCGCACATATAGGTGTGAGTTCATTTGTCTTTTCTCCTTCTATGTTGCCTTATACCTTGATGAAACAAGGTGATAAAGCCTACTTAGATTTTCCAGAGGTTATTTCCGTGTCCCATTAAGAACAGATGTATCACTGGATAAAGGCATTACAAAGGGACTTCTGTAGAGTAATAGCTTTGCAATGGCAAGTCCTAGAGAGGGTTGTTCATCACACCAAATCATAACAATAGTTTGTTTTGGGGGGGCTTATTATATTGTATAAGTTAAACTATGATAGCTTTAAAACTGTGGTTTATTACATAGTTTCATATGTAAATCTAGCTATTGTAGCTTGTTTAACAAATAATGGTCGACACAATGCAGGATGAGTACAGCATGTGAGCTCAGTTTTATCCATAGGAACTGCTTAATTCTGTCTCGCCCATCTTTCTACGACTTATTTTAAGAGATAAGGGCCAAAGGAAATTGGACCTGCTTGGTTGAGAAATCCATCTGGTTTGTAGGCTGGCTTATTTGTTCTCTGTCCTTTCCTAGTCAGAAATGCCTTACCAGACTAGCTACAATATTATAGAAATCAAATTGATGGAGGAATGTTATCAATAATGTAATACCACAGTGGAGTTAAAAAATAAAATAATAATAAAATTATTAAACAGCTTCTTTGAATAATCTTTGGTGACCATCTAAAGCAGGGGTCTTCAAACTTGGCCCTTTTATGACTTCTGGACTTCAACTCCCAGAATTCTTCAGCCAGGCACGCTGGCTGAGGAATTCTGGGAGTTGAAGTCCACAAGTCATAAAAGGGCCAGGTTTGAAGACCCCTGATCTAAAGACTATAAGAAGAGTGATTTTAATGGAAAAAAGCTACAGATTATCAGTGAAAAATCCCTGTACTGTTGGAGCCAATCTTCATTAATGGCAGTAACTTTCAAGTATTTTCTTAGAGCCTGTCAGTTCTGTGTGTGAATGGTCTTTGGAATAACATAACGCTGGTAGGACTTCCAAGTTTCAAATAGGACATTAGGGGAAAAAGAAAGGAAAGAAAAGAAGAGAAAGAAAAGAAAAAAGAAAAGAAAAGAGCTAGTTTGATGCAATGGTTAAAGATCTATACTAGGAGTCTTCAAACTTGGCCCTTTTATGACTTGTGGACTTCAACTCCCAGAATTCCTCAGCCAGCGTGCCTGGCTGAGGAATTCTGGGAGTTGAAGTCCACAAGTCATAAAAGGGCCAAGTTTGAAGACCCCTGATCTATACTAAAAACTGAGAACTATGGGTTCTTCTAGTCCTCTCTGTGAGGACTAGAACCTGGCTATGAAAGTAGCTAATCATTCTCTTTCAGCCCTTCCCACCTCACAAGGTTGTTGTGGAAAAAAGAGGAAGAGGAGCATTATGTATATCACCTTGAGTGGGGTACAAATAAAGATGGGATATAAATATAATAAAGAAAGGGATACATCATGTGATAGATGCGAAATTATTGTGGTGAGAATTAACCATATACAGTACATACAGCAGCTGAAGTTGTTTTGGGAGATCATTTCAATGTCCCTTTTCTACAGAAGGCAGAAGAAATGTGCAATCTAAAACTGAACAAATGATAGTCAGCCCATAAACCATCTGTTACTCTATGCTGATGACTTCTTAACCCATTATACTAAGATATCCTCAACTTGGGTTTCAGGTGGATGCAGGCATTGAACTAAAAGGTTTCAGTAATTTGTTAAAAAGCTGCCTCAGGATTGAAAAGAAATCTTTCTAGCCAAATCTTTCTATTTGCATTGTTCAGTCAATAATTGCACAGGATGCCTCCATTCCTAGCAATAACTGTGAGAGATAAATATACTGAGGGGATTCGACAGGCTTTGACAGGTTTAGCCGAAAAGAAGACAATGGAAGCTCAAGTGCAAATGGACGTAGGATGAACAATAATACATCTCTGAGGAAACATGTGAGAGGTGAAGTCAAATTTCAAACTATAATGACCTCGCCAAGATTTGATGTCAAGATACTGTGCAGCATCTGAATTCCACTTGTTCCCTTTTTATTGCAAGATGTGGGTGGGTGCTGTTGTCCTTAGCAACCACTATATGGAATAGATTGCCTGGCTTGGGTGGCTGTCAATGTTGGAATGATAATTAAGAGCTTGGTTAAGCAGACCCAAAGCCATTTTGCCCTCTGTTTTTAATCCTGCTACTTATCTTACTCTTATCTTTTTATCTCAATAAATAAATATTGGTGTTTCTGGCCAGAAATACAAACCAATTGTTTAAGTCTTCTGTAGGCCTTAGATTTACCTCTATACAGTCTAATCTCTGCTAGAATTGTATTATATAGTATTCTATATATTTTGAGACTACTGTAGTATATATTTTGTTGTTTCTTGACCCTCTTGGGGAAAAGAAGCAATAACTCAGAAATAGTTGTGTGTATATCACCATTAAAAAAAATCATGTAAATGATGATGCAAAATTTTGATTAGGAGTCGCTCAGAGTTCGTTATATGATGGGTAGCTATATAAATGTTTCAAATACAATAAATATCTCTTATTTTCTTCCCTAACAATTGAAGTATCACATTTCAGATATATAGATGAGCATGCAGCATGTATGTGCAATGTCTGCATGAAGTTTTACCAATGCACAGATTTTGAAGAACAGGTTGTGTATATCTACATGCATAGTCTTATGAAAATATTACAGGTGTCAAGTTGATTATCTGGATATGTGTTGGGAAGGATATCTTGGCCTTTCCCAGTGTGAAAAATTAGATTGTATGTTTTCATTTTGGTTACCCAAAATGTTATTCATCATGCACAATGGTAAATATAGCTGCCTGACTCATTGTTCAGATCCTAAAGAAGAAATGGACGTCAGAAACCAGAATAAATGCAATCAGCAAAGCTTTGTTGATTAATTCACCAATATTTACCTAGAAGAATTATCTTCCCTGTCACCTGTGCTGGGTATAAGCAACAGAAGAGGTCAAAACCACAAAACCACCCATCATCTGCTATGTTGCTTTGATGAGCAAATTTTATAGCCATTTATTTTCTCTCATTCTTCCCCACCTACAAGGGGTTACTTAGATTGCTTTGGGAAAAATAAGTTAGTAACCTAGATGCAGAGTTTGGGCATCACTAAGGGAAAGTTCTGTATTAGAAGGATTAGCAGCATTGTCAGGTGTCTAGTAGGGATTAGGCACCTAGTTAAGGCAAAACCAGGAAATAATTATCTATGGAAGTGTTTTATTATTAGACTCACAGAAAACAAAAACAGTGAAGAGTGGAGAAACAAGGAAGAGGCTAGCTTTGACTAAGCAAATCTTAGTCTGCTAATTAAAAGCACAGTTCATTCACAGATTATATTAATAATTAGCAGGGCTTTTTTTCTCATAGAATGCTCAGAACGGAGTTCCGGCACCTTTTTTGGATGGAACCTTGTAGGGTAGGCAAGGTGGGTTGTATGACATGTGTGAGTTCCGGCACCTTTTTTTTTTTTTTTTAACAAAAAAAGCACTGATAATTAGTAACTGCAAACATGCATAATCCTTAGAATTTAAAAACTAGGATTTCTCAGTCTATTACTATTGCCTATTACTATTGGTACTACCCTTGCTTGCTTTTGCCACAGTCTTTCTATTTCGATTTGTAGGTCTTTGTATTTTGTTATCTTCTCCAGTTCTTTCTCGTCTATTCTGCTGTCTCCAGGCACTGCCACGTCCACTATCCAGACTTTTTTGTCTTTCTTATCGATAATAATAATAATAATAATAATAATAATAATAATAATAATAATAATAAATAATAATAATAATAATAATAATAATAATAGTTGTTATTGTTGTTGTTGTTGTTGTTGTTATTATTATTATTATTATTATTATTATTATTATTATTATTATTATTATTATTATTATTATTATTATTATTATTATTATTATTATTATTATTATTATTATTATTATTATTATTATTATTAAACAGTGCTTCTTCCCAAGGAATACATTTGGCTGTCTAAAGGAAGATTACCCATAAGGTTACTAAGTCTAGGATGAATGCAAAATTATTAGATATTGATAAATGTAAAATGATTTGCACACCTATCCCATGGCCATTGGTTGTGCTGTAGTGGTTGTGGGATGCTCTTCTGCATGCAGTATTGAAGAAATAGGATACCATTACATTCTCTGACAAATCTGTATTCTCTTCCAGTAAGAATCTCTAGCAAAGTGGATTGATCTCCATAGTCTACCAGAATTTAGTCCAGGCTTATGTCATTAACTTATTCTCAAGTAGTTTAGTGAGTAACTTTATGAGCAACATAGGCTGTTTCAAAAGGTTACTGTAAGATTACCTTCCTGGATCTGACCAACAGTTTTTCTAATCTTGCACATTGAAAAGAGAGGCACAAAAGGGACTAATTTTATATATGTGTATTTTGATCATAGAATATACAGAAATGTGTTGTCTCCCTACCTAGAAGTTTGCATTGTGGCACATGACTATTGACAGATCTTTCTTTTTCCATCAATGACTCTGATTTTCTTTGAAAGTCATTTAAATCATCACCAGATACACATTTTTTATTACAAGACAAAGTTTTTCCATTTCTCCTGTTTAAAGTTACGGAGAATGGTAAAATGCCTTCTCTTATCTGATCTCTTCTAAGTACATTGGACTGTTGAAAGCCAACATAACCGTTTCATGATATTTTAGCACAAGAATTTAGATAAAAACTTGTCACCTTGGATATTAGTTTTTGAGCTGCAAAACCAGCCAAACTTCTCAGGAAAGCAGTTTCCATAGCTCTTTATTCTTTTGGTTGTTCCTCTATATTTTTGAAGTGGGTACATCTGTTAATTGGGGATGTTGTATTGTTGTATTTTCTGTTGCTTTTCCTAATTGAATGTCTTCTTTTCACTGCTATTAAGAATTGTGCTAATGTGAATAATTCATTTTGCTATTAACTTTTCTTTGCAACTTTTACACATGCCCAATAGCTAATGTTTTTTCTAGTTCTCACCACAACCAAATCCTTTCTGAGACGATTCATCCTCCCTTATTTGCAATGTGAAAGCAAGCATGCATTTCCCCTCCACAAATTCATGAATACAGAGTATGTTCTACAGTATTTTATTATTCATTCAATTTGGAAGGCATAATTTCCCCACAATGTGCTTTGGATTTCACTAATGCACTGTGTTTATTGACTTTTCTACAATATTTTTTTTTTAAATCACCTTTTTAATTTCTTCCCTGTGATTTTGAAAATAAACTGATTTCATTTCCTCAACCAATCATGCCAGGGTTTTGTCCAGGCAGTCATCAGGAGTCAACATTGACTCAGTGAACTAAACAAAAAAACTACCAGGAGATTCATTAGGTTTGCACATTGTGCTAAAGCATTTTGTGATTTTTTTTCCCCAAGTGTTTTGGTGTACTGTGAGAATCCAGTGATAGTGATAAAGCTTTATTCAGGAAATCAATATATCAACCCATTTTGTACTTGGTAACATCTTGATCCAGTAGATGCTATTTCTATACATAGCATAAAAATGAAGATTTTTGATCTTAAGAATTAAATCTGATTCTTTCATTTTTTTCACTAAATCCCAGTTATTATTGATTCTAAATATTCCCTTTGAAATTGTAAAGAAACTCATAAATCTTTTTGTACGCTCCTTTAATATCATTAGGTATTTAACTTGTTGCATTGGAGTCTCTAGTAGTTTTATAGATACCATGTAAACATACTTCAGTATAATTCTATTCAAAATTGGGAGGAAGATCAAAGAATTACAAAAAGGAAAAATCTTCAGTGGAATCCAGTAATTGATGCTTACTAGGTTCATATTGCAATGTCTAGTTTAAGCCATAGTATAACTTCAGAGTTGTGGGCTTAGAAGGTCAGTGATAAAAACTAACAATGAAGATTAACCCAGTTTGTGCTCAGCGTGAGGAAGACTGAGCAATATATGATAGCATTCCTGAAATATACAAATTCTGTAACATAGAAGATAAGGATTGCTCTGGATGAAATTATGGGCTTGAACTGTAGGATGGCAAATTTTCATTGTTTGAAAAAAAAAGTCAGTTAACAAGGATGTTGGTGGGTCTCCTTTGCTGGATATCCAAGCTGAATCTATCATATCTAGGCTGCAGCCATCTAGCAAACCACTAGATTTTAGAAAAGCAATACTGAAAAACTCAACAACTTGCTATCATATAGAGAATTCAAGAAGTTTTGCAGTTCAGTTACTACAGCCTAATCCAAAATAAATAAGCTTTGAGTTTTCCTTCTCAATTGAAGAAGGTTTTGCATGGAGAGGAAAAAAGATTCATAAATAAGCAGAGATATATATTCTAGCATGTTTCACCTGTGCCAGGAACAGGTATTTTGTATAGATGATGATTCTTAATAGCTCAGTCGAGAGCAAGATTCATTGCAATGCAACAAGGGCAGATCACAACATTAAAGAGTTTCAATCACCTTCGTGAAAACTAGGCACAATAGATGGAGATCACCTGGCTAGTTGATGTCTCCAGGCAGAATGGAGAATTAATGTACTACTGCTATGAGTCAGCCCACATAATGTTGTGTTTAATTGCTTTTTTTTTTTTTTTTTACTGAGCAGGTTGTCTATCATATAAAAGCATTTGAGAAAGACTTTGATTCTGATTGGTTCTGAAATCTGTGGATGCAAATGACTGAACATTGTAGTCCACCAAAGCCCTTTTCAGGCCACCTGGTTCTGGTTTCCCTCCTACTTTAATAGTATCCTCTACAGTTCCCCCCCCCCACTTCTGCTTTCTTCCCATCAGCAACAACAGCTGCTCTAGACTCTGCTGATGCAGCGGATCTTCAAGGAGCAAAAGGCTGCTTTGGAAATTGTGCCATTCTTAACAATGAAACCTAGCCCTCCCCACTGAATGGGTAGCATGTGCAAATTATTTTATTTTTATCTCCATTGATGTGCAGCCAAGGCTAGTCAGGAAGCCACTCAGTGCTGGAATGAGTCTCTGTGGCAGGTTTAATGCAAATCTCTGAGAACCGGAGGAGCTAGGCTGCCCTTGATCGCCCCATTTGTTTCTTCTAATGACAGCACCTTTGCTTAGACAGCATCTTCTTTAGCCCATGGAAGTAATAGCTCTATTACTCACCCAAATTTTCCAAGATGGATCGCAAAGTAGTAATTTAAACTTTGGTCCACAAACCTATGGATTATTGTGATGTGAATGCCATAACCTGACAAAGCTAAAGCAAATCTTGGCAAACAAATGTGACAACTCCATCCTGCTATGATTTCTAGTGTGACCGGTGGAGTCAAACACATATTTGTACCATTTCTTCTTCCTTTGCTCACCATACTTAAACTTCTGTTGCTATAATGCACTGATCAAGCAGAATACAGAACCCATCTCCTTGAATCCAGTGGGATGTGCTACATATTGGCTCAGTTGATTGAGGAACTATTACTTTAGTGGAACCCTCAGACACTGGAAGCCTAATGAAACAACAGGGTGTACGGCAGGGTCTTCAAACGTGGCCCTTTTATGACTTGTGGACTTCAACTCCCAGAATTCCTCAGCCAGCGTGCCTGGCTGAGGAATTCTGGGAGTTGAAGTCCACAAGTCATAAAAGGGCCACGTTTGAAGACCCCTGGTTTAGGATATAAGATCACCCTTGGATAGTCTCTGACAAAAATGCTTCTCAATTTCATGAGTAAATCCAGGAAACTCTAAATAAATAGCAAAGAAGCTATTTGCTATTTTAAACCTAGATCATATATAAATTTCACAATGCTGTCAACCTGGTATTTTGTTTCTTATCAATTTGGTTTGCAACCATTTTAAATGCAGCAATTTACATGAATGAATACATAAAAGAATCCATTATCTTCTTGAAAGTCATGTTTCTATTTGTAAAGTGTGTGTGTGTATGTGTGTGTATGTCTTTTGTGATATTAATCCTGCTGCTGCCAGAGCAAATAATGCTTAAGACGAGGTACTATCCACCACAGATAGACTGAAAAGGACTACGCTGGCTAGAGAATTCTGTGAATTGAAGTCCTCACCTCCAGAAGATTCCCAGGCAGGACAGGGATGATGTCTATTGTCTCTGTCCCACCTTTTCTGGAGTTGCTGTCTGAATTTTTAATAGATAACCTTCTGATTTTGCAGTCTCAGATTTTTGGAGGTCAGAATGACTTCCAGTTATTTTATTCAGAAGTTTCGTTTATGGCATCCTTTTTTTTTTTTTTGGCTCCATCTAAGTACATAAATAAACTCTTGCCAGCACCTGTCATCCATTTGAGATAGTCCAGATAGAAAACCAAAGCTATGAGTTTGGTTTTCTAACTATACTACCTTTATTGTAAGGTTGTAGTAAGAGGATTTTGCAGTCTGAAGGTGTTTTCCCATTCCTGTGCTTTTACATTTCAGAAGGTATCCTTCTGAGATGCTTTTTCCATCCCAACCTTCCCCTGAACTCAGATTTCTCTTCTCAAATGGTTGTCTAGCCTGTGGCTCTTCCTCCAGTCTCCCAAGGTTATTCTCACATCTCTTTACAGCATTTTGTTCACTTGCTCCAGCCATATCCATACACATTTTCCAATCACCTGTTTTCTTTCCTACACACACAACATCAAATTTCCCCTAGAAATTGGTCCTTGAAACATTAATACAATGTTTGCCATTGGTATGTTTCCTTGATAGACTCCATCCTAAACACTTGTGTGGTAAGCTTTCTTGGAAGGAAATATAACTACTGTACTGATTTGGCAGGATGATATGAAATACATAACTTTCAGTAAATTTTTGGCTTGCCCCTATTCACTATCTGAAATGCATCATAGTCTGGATTGTATAATTTAGTCTTTGAGATGCCAACACATGAAAGACTGTATCGTGTAACACTAAACTGGAGATCATGACTTTTTCTCATTCCTTTGATTTTAACTGTGTCTCTTGTCAGTTTTATATATTGTATCTGATGCTGAATTACACTGGTGGATAAGCACTTTCTTTTGCATAGATAGCAATTTGGCTGCACATTTT
This sequence comes from Azemiops feae, assembly GCA_023970755.1. Lineage (NCBI taxonomy): Eukaryota > Metazoa > Chordata > Lepidosauria > Squamata > Viperidae > Azemiops > Azemiops feae. Next base: position 1,885,063 of record JALGBA010000373.1, read on the forward strand.
TCATTTTACTGACCTGCTCTGTGGATTGTTCATGTACATTCATATTGATTCATTTTCTTACTTGACTTTGATGGTTTTTAAACTTAGAAGATAAAAAATAGGATTCTTTCATTTGGCTTGTCAGTATGAATATACTCCAACTTGTAGTTCCACATGAATTAGACAATACATCACTTTCAGAGCAAGAATGATGGTGAGTAAATATATTAAAAAACCCCACTTTTTAATAGACTTCATCTTTCAGTCTCTTGCACCAAGGGATAATTGGCATTTTTAATAGATCATTTCAAGTGGAGCAAAAAAAGAAAGAAAGAGAAAAAGAAAGAAAGAGGAAGGAAGGAAGGAAGGAAGGAAGGAAGGAAGGAAAGGAAGGAAGGAAGGAAGAAAGGAAGGAAGGAAAAATCATTTAAAAGTCTTATAGAGGGTAGAAATTTAAGCAGAGCACCACTTAAGCAGCATTAGTTCATGGAGTAAATATAGATTCTCATGGCTTTTTTCACTATTTTAATTGATGAAATAAAAAGCAGATAAAATGTCAGTGAGTGATCTTCCTATGATGATTCCCCTTTGGGGCATTTTGTTTAGTATTTTGTTTGTTTGTTTGCTTTGCAAGGCATCAAGTTGGATGTGAAATGCTAAGCCTGTTCTAACCTGGTTTTAGAACATGCAAAAATCCCGGCGATTGCTCTTGTAGCGAACGACAATCTATTATGTATATAAGTTATACAGCACTATGGAATAGGTGGGGTGACTGAGCAAAAAAACAGGGACAGATGCTCATGAATTAAGGCTGACATTTCTATACTGCTGCAGTGAGAGATAAGAAGCCCGAATGGAGGCTTATAGAAATAGGGCTATGATAGAAATAATTCTTGGTTTTTTTTTTAAGTTTTCATTTTAGAACATTGTTTTGGAAGATTTGCAAATATTTGTATTGGAATAAAAAAAAAAAATTATGTTTGTGCAGAAAATATTGGGCCGGACCTGGTGGCCTATGCTTAAAATCTGTAATGCTTTAAACTGGGAAGAGGATTATGAGGATTATGAGCAATGTCAATCCTTTGTTTTCATGAAATACTTATCTTTTCTGCCCTGTTTTTAAGAGAAGCTATGAGAATCATAGGAGGAAGCTCTCGGTGACTTTATAGGCCAGGGCTCTCCATGCTACCCTGTCAAGCAGAGCTTCTTTTAGTTGTTGGATGTTCATCTTTGTATCAGTTTTGATGTTATCAAGCTAGTGTGTTCTTTGCTTTCCCCTTCTTCTTGTTCCACTGCTATAGTCTGCTATATAAAGATAAAGATAAATAACCTTTATTGTCATTTTTATATTGTGGGCACAATGGCACACATAAAAAAAATGAAATTTAGTTGCCCGCTCTCAAAGTGAAACATATACATGACACACACCTAAACATACTATGTACAACATATATATAGACCCACATCCCTACATATACATAGCAAATAAATATTAAATACTGTCCATCTTGAATATATAACGCAAGGAGGAAGCTTGAGAGTTCGCAAGGTTAATGCTGTATGGAATGAAACTATGGCTGAATCTGGGTGTTCTGCTACGGATACCACGAAGCCCCCTCCTCCCAGAAGGTAACAAGGAAAACAGGTCGTGAAGAGGATGTGTGGTGTCCCAGATAATCTTGCGGACCCTGCTCCAAGCAACGCTTCTGTGCTATGTCCTGGATGGTAGGGAGGGAACTGCCAATGATCTTTTCGGCCATCCTCACCACTCTCTGCACCGCCTTCCTGTCTGAAGCAGTGATGCCTCCAAACCAGACTGTGATGCTGTATGACAGGATGCTCTCGATTGTCCCCCTGTAGAAAGTGGTCAGGACAGGGGAAGGAAGATGTGCTTTTCTCATGCGGCGCAGAAAATGCAGGCGCTGCTGTGCCCGCTTCACCAGTTTCTCACTGTTTAGCGACCAAGTCAGCCTACTCGTTAGCTGCACACCCAGGAATTTGATGCTGATAACCATCTAATAGGTAGCTATTAATGAATGGATTTCTTATAAATGCTGTTTCTCTCTCTTAATTATAAGCTACCCAGAGATGTTAAGGAGTTGGTTGACCTAGAAATGACATTAAATATATAAATAAATGATAAGAGAAGCTTTAACAAAAATAGAATTTAATCTGAACAAAGGGAAAATAATGTTACTCCTCTGGTCCATGCATCTCCTTAAATAAGAACAAATCCAACTGTTCTGAACTGAGCTTACTTCTAAGGAAGTGTCCCAAGGTTGTGGTTTCCTTTTTAATTGTAAGAAGAGCTTTGCTTATCTTCTGCAAATTTACTCAGACAGAAGAAAGGAGTTCTAAGCATCAGAGTGTGGCCAGTTTTCCTTGCTCCGTTTCACTGACTTTGCTGAACTGAGCCCGCAGCTTTGCTTTGTATATAAGAGCCAACGGAAGGAAATGCACTGACTGAAGGGATGGGAAAGGAGGAAAATTAGTGTAAAGAAAACTTTGCCACAACTGAGTTCTAATGCATTTCAAGGGAATAACTCTTTGCCAGGGGGAATAGTACAATAGTACGAACAGCTTGCAAAAAAAATGGGCTTGCTCATTTTATGTAGAGAACAGCCATGTGCAGGACAATTATTCAATGATATTTAGAGGTATTTCCCACCTATTCTAGAGAACAGGCATACTGTGGAAAATGGGCTGAATTCTGCTGAACATTTGACATAAATTAAAAGGGGGGGGGGGAGATAAAGCAACGAACAAGAAATAAATAAAAAGGAGTTACATTTGAAACAAAAACCTTCATCACCCAGGGCAGAAGCAAAGCCATACATTTGGAAGGGAAGCATTCCAAAGATGGAAATTAAATTTGAGTACAGAAAGTTCTCAACTTACAACCTGTTGTTTCGTGACCATTTGAAGTTCCAACGGATCTCCAAAAGGTACTTGGTCGTAAGTCAAGGACTACCTGGAGCAGAACTGAATTCACAGTCCTTCCGCCATCACCAACCAACAAAAATTCATACTCTCAAGAGCCTTTGATTTCACCATTATAATTAAGATTAGGTGTGGGAGTCCGTGCACTGCTACAATCGCTGGACTGTTAGGAGCCAGAAATCCTTGATAGGCAGGGGTAGGCAACCTTGGCTCTTTTATGACTCGTGGACTTCAACTCCCAGAATTCCTGAGCCAGCATAGCTGGCTCAGGAATTCTGGGAGTTGAAGTCCACGAGTCATAAAAGAGCCAAGGTTGCCTACCCCTGGGCTAAGCGATAATGGGGTATCAGTAATGGAGCAAGACAAAAATTCAGAAAATGAACCTTAAGGTTCATGTAACTCATGCAACAGAGATGTAACATGGATGAACCTAAGGGCTGCCGCATTCTGGACCAATTGTAATTTCCAGCTGCTCTTCAAGCACGGCTGCATGTAGAGTGCCTTTAAGTAGCCCAACTAGGAAGTGTCCAAAATCTCGATGATCATGAGCAAGACCTCCAGGTCCAGTTGGCATACAAGATGAATCTGTACATGACTGCTATCTGCTCTTTAAGGAAGACCCCCAGAAAGTGTACCAACCCAGTCCATGGGAGTTTTACCTCATCTAGAGCCAAAAATAACACATTGCAAAAGCCTGGGAGCCCAAACGTCAAACTCTCGCTAGGATCTCAATCTAGATCCTCCATGCACTGGTACAGCAAATCTTGACTCTGAGGGCCATCTGAAAACACTCCCTGCCAAAATCCAAGGAAGATTTTCAGCCATGGAATATTTGCAGCCCCAGGGTGGAAAAGCTTCAAAGTAGTCTCTCAACTCTGGGCCTAAAAAAACAAGCAGTTCTGCAGCCATTGTGCACCCTTCCTGACCTTCCCATGCATCCCCATGTACCCCTTTGTTTTCTCTCCCACATGTCAGGGCCCGGGGCTTGCAACTTCCTGCTGATTCTGGGACGCTTTTCAACCGCATTGTTTAGTGACAGCAATCCCGAGTCCCAAATGCCATCGTAGATCAAGGTCTACCCGTAACTGGGTAGCATCAGGATACTCATGATGCTACACCTTCGGCCATTGAATGGCATCACCCAGCAGTTTTTCATGCAGCTCTTAAAAGAGGAGCAGACAGAGAGCCAAGCTTTGATTACTTTTGCTTTGGTGCTTTTTTCACAAAAGTGCTGTTTTGTATGCTCTGGCTTCTGACTGACACATTTTAAACACATTTGGTACATTTTTTCTGAAGCAAGATTTATATCATAGCATTTGAAAGTCAAGTGGTTTGAAAGTGTGAATCAGGTTGGTTTGCTGATACAAAACAGTGGGCCTAATTCTTGAGCATCTGCCAATTAAAGCAGGAATCACATTTTTAGGATATTTGATGTGGCTGCTCTAATATTTATTGAACATAAATATAACCTTCTTTTTCTAAAGGAGAAGAAGGAATCAATTCACGTTCCCTTAGCAGGGCAAGACTTAGAAAGGCAGACCAGAGAAATTGGATTTAAAATGATTTGTCTTACATGATACCCCTTATAATGGTTTTATACAATAACTAAATGTTAAGGGACAGCTGTAGCAGGCTCCCAGGCTATTTGTTCGTATTTGGTAAATACCTTCCAAGTATGTTTCTAACATATAAAATAGCATCCTTGATACTGTGCCCTTGCTTAGCATTAAAATCTCACACTTGGTAGAGCTGCCTCGGTTTTCTCATATTATTGGAGTGTAAGCTTTGCTATATATGGCTTGCTTTCAAGGTGAGTAAAAGTGATGGATAATCTGTAAAATTTTGCTGTAAGTCACGCTGCCTTCCAGGAATTGATTACAGCCAGCAGAGCTCCAGCTAAGCAGAGAAATGATGAGGTCCTGGAGACAGTTAGACTCTGATCTGGTAGGGTTGAAATTACTTCGGTCGTGCCTAATGTTGTACATGTGGAGCAAAAGTGATCCTGATTTAGACTTTCAAACACACACATTTTGAATTTACAGCATGTCTGCCCAGAACACAAATTATTCATTTGTCTAGTGTACCACAACTGAAAGTTCAAATCTTCGTTTCTATTTTATTCTAACTCAGACTTCCAGGATTAGTTTTATGTGTGGTCATGCCAGCACCGGTTTTTTTTTTAGCTAAGCCTTTCTTGAATCTATCAGCCATTTAGATGGTAATATCCATTCCTTCCTTCCTTCCTTCCTTCCTTCCTTCCTTCCTTCCTTCCTTCCTTCCTTCCTTCCTTCCTTCCTTCCTTCCTTCTTTCCTTCCTTCCTTCTTTCCTTCCTTCCTTCCTTCCTTCCTTCCTTCCTTCCTTCCTTCCTTCCTTCCTTCCTTCCTTCCTTCCTTCCTTCCTTCCTTCCTTCCTTCCTTCCTTCCACCCCTGGTATCTCTTTAGCTATTGTGCGCTCTTAATAGACTCTAAATACTAACTTTTGGCATCAAATTGTATCTCAGAGGGGAGAGGAGATTATAATATGGTAATCTGCCCCAGACAACCTAGATACATTGACTACCGTCTTATGTCACCTCAAACCATGAGATGGGCAGCATATAAATTTAATTAATAAGTGTTTTTATGTTTCTCAAATATCAGAAAGAAGGAGGCATTCTCTTCTTTTTGCCTTGCTCTATAACTGGTTGAGGGAAGGAAAAGAAGGCAGTGGTAGCAAACACCACCTGAAGAAAACAAATCATGGTTGCATTGCTTCAGGTTATTCTGGTTGAATGGGCAGACCTGTTATGAGAGAGAAAGAGACTTAGAACCATGCTTTTAGTTTATTTGCTCAATTCTTCTCCTCGTTGTGAATTCTCTTCCATTTTGTGGTTCAAAGCTATAGATTGGAATCCACAGATTTAAAACCAAGTACCAGAACTGAAGTTGGAATCATTGAACATAGTCAGAAGCCATGTTGGCTCCCAGAAGTAGGGATGTCTAGATATCTGGTTTTCATATTACCGAAATTATAGCTCTTTATCAATCTGATGATATGGTAAATCCAAATACTTAGCTGCAGTGTGGGATAACAGAGTAAGAAAGAGATCTGTGAACTCTCTTTAACCAAGCTTTTTAGTTCAGCATATTAGCAAAATATTAAAATATGTAGAAAGGAAATGGGAAATGGAGATTGTGTTCATTTCCTTCACATACACCACAATTTATTAGACTAACACTTGAATTAGATTATCCAAATATCAGGGTTATATGAGAGATATATGCTGTGAGCGAGCTGATATATTTAGGTAGAATGATGTAGCTAGCAGACATAGACACCTATATTTTCCCATGTGAGAATCAGGAACTAATGGAGGATTCATCTTAGTTATCAATTTTATGTAGAATTGCAGAACTACAGACTAACAGAGTTGGAAGGGACCTTGGAGTTCTTCTAGCCCAACCCCCTACTCAAGCAGGAGACACTTTATGATTCAGGATAATGGCTATCCAATCTCTTCTTAAAACCTCCAGTGATGAGGCACCCACAACTTCTGGAGGCAACCCATTCCACTGACTAATCATTCTCACAGACAAGAAATTTCTCCTTAATTTTACGTTGGATCTCTCCTTGATAAGCTTCCATTTGTTACTTCTTGTCCTGCCCTCAGCTGCTTTGGACTATAAGTTGACCCCCTCTTCTCTGTGGCAGCCCCTGAAGTACAGAAAGACTGGTATCATGTCACCCCTAGTCCTTCTCATTATTAGACTAGACATATCCAGTTCCTGCAACCATTCATTGTATATTTCTTTATTTTGAATCATTTCCAATTTGCTAAAATATGTATGTTTGCAATATCTATAACAATTGACATGTTTTGTGATATATTGTATGATTATGTACATGTGGAAGCAGAGAAACATGCAGAAATATATGTTAGTTTACTAAATGTATATAATTCAGATAGATAGACCTTTATCTTTGCTATTATTCTAGGCTAGAATTTTCCACACAAGAATAAACCCTACTGAGACTCAGTGGGGACATCACTATTTTAATATGTATATTTTGGGATATATTGCTAAGCACATTATAAATTAATGCACACAAATGTATGTATTAATAAATAATAATGCATCTTTAATGTTTTACATAGTTTATATCAACAGGGTTGCATTTTTTCATGTTGCACAATAGCAAATCTTGTCATTTTAAAATTATATCTCAGAGCACAGCCTAAATATTCTGCAATTAAACATAAAGTATTTATTCATATCATAAAACAAATTTGGGGAGATTTTATGAAAAAGAATTACTACAATGTTAAAATACAACCAAGCCTAGTGATATGTATGGTGATAAAACCAAGGCAATTTATCTTAGTATTAAAGTATTCATATACTAACTATACATATTCTTCTGGTATCACTTAACAATTCAGTTTCAACAAGATTGTAATGAGTAATACTAAAACTATACTGAATGTATAAGGAGAGTGTATCAGTCCATGAAATTATCTAAGGATGATGAAATTTTAGGTTAGATCTCAAACTTCTCAAGCAAAATATTTACTACTGTGATGACTCAGTTTTCTGTTTATAATATGGCAATTATCCTAGTCATACAGTTTTTAAGGATGTTTTGCCGCCCTTGTTAGTGTAGACTAGTGTAGACTAGTGTAGGTTAGATCTCAAACTTCTCAAGCAAAATATTTACTACTGTGATGACTCAGTTTTCTGTTTATAATATGGCAATTATCCTAGTCATACAGTTTTTAAGGATGTTTTGCCGCCCTTGTTAGTGTAGACTAGTGTAGACTAGTGTAGGTTAGATCTCAAACTTCTCAAGCAAAATATTTACTATTGTGATGACTCAGTTTTCTGTTTATAATATGGCAATTATCCTAGTCATACAGTTTTTAAGGATGTTTTGCCGCCCTTGTTAGTGTAGACTAGAAAGTTAATATCAGATCTTCACTGTGATTGCATCATTAAGTAGAGTATTGATTGAATGATTATATGCCATTCAGTAAGTATCAACTCTTAGTGACCGTATCAATAGGTTTTCTCTAAGGCAATTGGTCCTTCACCTGATCTTCCAAGTCTTCTAACAGTGCATCCATTGTTCTGTAACTGAGCTCATCCATGTTCCTGCCAGTAGTCTTCTTTTCTCTCCTTCCATCTTTCTCTGCATTATAGTCTTCTGAAGACAGCTAGGTTTTCACATAAGGTGTTCAATATATGATAATTGGAGGCTGATCAATTGCACCTCAAGTGAGATTTATTGGATCTACGATCACTTTGTTTGTTTTCATGACAATCCATGGAGTCTTCTTCAACACCAAAATTTATAAAAGCATCAATACTTTCTCTACCCTCCTCCTTTATGTAGACAATACTGATTGGATGTTGAGTGAGGTGCTGGATTTACAGTGTCTCACTACAGCTCTTCTACACCTATATAACTTCTTGGTACAAAGTGAGTCCCTGGTGTACATCCAGAATAATTCTGTATAAAAAAAGATTACTTTTACTGATGCCTCTTAATTGGCCATTGGTGCATCTGGTTTACTCATAATGTGGGACTAGATTGGATGACATGAGCTATTTCCTCTTTTTACGATGTTGGATAGAGACATGACAGCCATTCTGTGTAACTTCACTATTCTCTCAAGTTGTATGAATCTGAATAGAGTTGACTAATGTTGTTCAGTACTTCCTTGTTTATCAGGCAGCAGTTCTACGGAGGTGCAATAAATTCACTAAATAGCTGCATTAGACAGTTGGCATTTTGTGCAGCTAGGGAGGCTACGGTATCGCCAGTTGTTTTTGGATTGGGTGTTTTGCCCCAAACCCTGTCAAATCTAGTTCCTCGGAATGAGAATATTAAAGATGGATGTAGCATTATAGGGCAATACAGGTGCAATACATTGGTAGCTGAGGTCCATTTTATTTTATTTCATTTGGAAGGGCTATGAAAGCCTTCAAAGGGTATAACAAGATCGAAGATTTTCAACTGAAAGTTGATGGAGAAGACGGGGAGAAATTGGAAGTGTGATAAGTCTAAAAGAAGGTCTTAGATGCCTTTCAAACCTAGTTTAACAACAAAGGATATTAGGTAGTTTATGTCTCTGTGTCTTGTTGATTTGGCACAAATATTTGGTCTCGTGATGGGACCTCTGGGAGGCAGAAAATAGGTCTGGGGATCTGCATGCGGTTTATGGAACACATGTTGCCTATCCCTATTTAGAAGATAATGGAAATTTGGTTCCAAGATATTTTGTATATACAGATAATCTTGGAAGAGAGGAAGAATACTGAAAAAGCGGCTTACCAATCACATGAACATGATACAATCTGAAGCTTGCAAAAAGTCGTCTATAAAATCTATTTATTTTGGGATATGCCAGAACCCTGTAGGAGATGACCAGGCTGAGCCCAAGGGAGGGGTCAAACGTATCATTAGTCATGAGTCCCTTTGTGCCCACAAGAGATCTAAGTCCAGCCCACCTTGAATTCCGCTGACTCTTATCTTCCGCTAATTTCCCTTGGCCATTAGTAGTTCAGATTCTTGTAGAGACCTGAAGCTTACAATAAATCTTTATACCCATTTGAACTGTCTGGATCTCCTGATTTTCCTGGCACTTGAGAGGCTCAATTTCTTTAATGTATTATTCTGTATACAGTACGTATATTTTGGATTCAGATTTGGGAAGGTGGTGGAGTCATCCACATCATTATTTCTAGATTTTTAGTTTACATGTCACTAAATATTTGAGGTGCAAAGAAGCTAAAATCGTGCCATCTTTATGGCAACTGATATATCTTGGTAGATTCTAGAGAATGGCTCTCCTAACTTCCTCTGTCTCCTGTGCAGCTCTGGGCTCTGTTGCCTCTTGTCTTGCCTTCCTTCCCCTTCTTAGGAAATTGCCTCTTCACTGTAGCTCATCACATCACTTCTCCCTCTGTTGGCACCATCCCTAACAAATGTGGAGACAGTGTTTGCTTATACAGATAATGAATGTTCCCTGGGTTAATCCTGAGTCAGACTGATGTATGATGATCCTGAGCAAGGCCATATATAAGCAGCCAGCAACAAGGAATAGCAAGTTACAAAGTCATTATTCTCTGGACTGAAACACTTTGTACATTTCCAGACGATGCCTTCAAAAATGCAATGTTTTACCAAAGAAAGCTATAGGTTGGTCCCTGGACTGCTTGATTACCAGTTATTTAGAACCCAGCTGCTAGAAATAAGAGAGAGTTGTTCTGAATCATCATAAATTTAAATGATGCTTGAAATTGATCAAGGTATTTCCTGTCAGAGCTTTATACTGGCTAATCTAGAGTTTCTTCTTTTGCATTTACTGGCAGGATGGTGACTCATGATTAAATATACAATGCAGAATTCTACTATCTCCTGGGGATGCTCGCATCAATTCCATTAGTGGAAGAATGACTCTGCCTCATTTTAGTTCACTTATCCAAGAAGGTACACAGGCAACAGCAATCAGCCCTTCTTTTTCTTGGCAGTTCCATCAACATATTCCAGTTGGGCTGCTTTCCATAACAAAATAAAAACAAAAATAGGGACTTTGAGCCAAGGTTTGGGATAATGTTCCTAAAGAATCATAGTACATCTGTATGGGCTTGAGGAGAGTGCTAGTACATTGGATTGCCTTACCAACAACAACAAAAAAAAGGACATTAGCAAGACATTAATCTGGATTAACAAAATACATCTGCTTGTTTAATGTTGCCTTGAAGTTTTAAGATAGGGCTTTTCAACCAGTGGTACGGGTACCACCTATGGTACATTGGCACCTGGCAGGTGGTACGTGACCATCCTAGAAAAGTGATAGCGGGGGAGGGGAATGAACTGAACCGGTGGCAGCACCGCACAAGCCTGAGCAAGAGATGGCTGGAGCTGCAGGGCTGTCAGAGCTCAGCGGAAGCGCCAGGATCAGTGCCACTTTCCAGCTGATCGGCGCTTCTTCGGGGCTGTCAGGGCTCAGTGGAAGTGCCAGGATCAGTGCCAGGCTCCAGCTGGAGCTCAGCGCTGATCCTGGTGCTTCTGCTGAGCCCAGAAGAAGCACCAATCAGCTGGAAAGCAGCACTGATCCTGGCACTTCTGCTGAGCCCAGAAGAAGCGCCGATCAGCTGGAATGTTGCAGCATCTCCAGGGTCTTGTGATTTACATTCAGATGCTTGGCAACTGATTCATAGTTATGACGGTCACAGTGTCCCAGGGTCATGTGAAGTGACCAAAACCTGCTGCAACCACCCAGCAGACGGGGGGAATAAAAACCAAACACCCCCACCCCACCCCCGCTGCCAATCCTCAACAGAAATGCTCACAACAATGAAAACCTCGGACAGGAGGAAGAGCGCCGCCGGGTGAGCAGGCAGGTGTCTTGCTTGGCTGTGGCTTGGGGGGCACATTTTTCAGTGCCATTGTAACTTCGAACAGTCACTAAGCGAACTGTTGTAAGTCGAGGACTACCTGTACTTTATCACTTTTTTTTTTTTTTTTGGTCATCAAGTTTTTGACACCTTGCTAGGCGACTGGTGGTACTCAGATGTTGCCATATCCTAAAAGTGGTACAATGGGTGAAAAGGTTGAAAAGCCCTGTTTTAAGATACAAGACTTCACATTTCCTTTCCATTGTTCCTGTATCTTTGGAGTTTAACTCATTAGAGGCAGTCCCCGACGTATGATCATGATTGATCCCCAAATTTCCATTGCTGAGCAAGACAGTTGTTAAGTGAGTTTTGCCCCATTTTATGACCTTTCTTGCCACCGTTGTTTTGTGAATCACTGCACTGCAGTTATTATGGTAGTAACACGGTTGTTAAGTGAATCTGGCTTCCCCTTTGACTTTGCTTGTTAGAAGGTTGCAAAAGGTGATCACGTGACCTTGGGGCTCTGCAACCATAATAATTACATGTCAGTTGCCAAGTGTCCAAATTTTGATCAAGTGATCATGAGGATGCTGCAATGCATGAAAAACGGTCATAAATTACTTATTTCAGTGCTGTTGTAATTTCGAATGGTCGCTGAGTGAGTGATTGTAAGTTGAGGACTACCTGTACTATTTCTGTTATTTATAGATAGTTCTCTTACTTGTAGACAATAGCCAAATACTTTACCCTACCCTATTATGACATCTTTGCATCCATTTATTGCTCCATGTTGAATGCACCCCATTTCCTCCATATGTTTTTCCTTCCCGTTCCTTTAATCATCGCTCTTATTCCTCTGTAATGTCTTTTCTGATATTTTAACATGATCTGGAATTGCGATGGCTGAGTAAAGTATTCTGATGACTGATTTTTATGTTACTGCTACTTTCTCTAACTTATGGCAGCTTAGATTTAGAAAATGTTCCAAAGAGGAGCAGAAAATTGAGGGAAACCTGGCAACTCAGCTGTGCTGTTTGAAATTCTGTCTCTACACCATTGAGCAGTATAATCCACAGTCAATTAAAACTGCATTTGATATTATTCTGATGTGCAAGCTGCAACAGTCGCTAGTAGTAGCACGCCGAAGGTCCCAGATTCCATCTATAGATTGGTTTGCTTGAAATTTTGGATACGGTATTCTGGATTTCTGACTTGATGCAATGCATTAGCATTTCCATTATCCTATGTGTTCTGAATTACTAAAAAAGTCAGACAATGTAAGAGAGAGAAAGAGGGTTTACTTAGCTAATTCTGACCTGTTCTATAAAATTAATTTTTCTAAAATATTTCTTATTAGAAATGAAGAAGTACGTTTCTGTCCTTCTGCACTGAAATATGCCCATTTAAGAAGGAGTGAAAAGCACTTGAATAGGATTGAATCCAATATATAATTTAGAGACTATGGACTGGAATAAAATGTATTCAGAGTTAGAGAAGTGGGATTTAAATTAATTATTGCTAAGGCTACGTTTCGTGGATTGTGATGATTTATCTATGATTAATGAAAGCTCCTGAAGCCTTTACTTCCTACTGAATATATTGAAAGTTTTTGTTTCTTTAAATATCATAGGATATTTAAAAAGGACCTTAAAAAAAATCATCTGGTCCAAAGGTCTTATCCAGTGTAGGAGTCTGCTAATGTATGACTCTTAAGAGATGGTCATCAAGCCTCTATTTAAATACCTAAAGCAAAGAATCGTTCACCATCTTCCGAAACAGTTTCCATTAATAGGACTTTTTTTTTTTCTTGGTGTTCAACCAAAATCTGTTTGCTTTTTTATTTTATTTATTTTTCCTATTTTTGAGCTGCCCATTTCCCTCAGAGTGGGATTCTAGGCGGTGACAGGGACTCTTTTGCTTTAAATCCATTACATCTTCTCCTGTCTTCTGGAACATCAGTGAAAAATTGTATCTCATTGTCTACATGACAGCCCTTCAGATACTTGGAGATAACTTCCGGGTCACATAATGGTCCTCTCTTCTGCAAGCTACCTAACCTCCCTTCTTGCCCACCCAATTTCTTAGAAGTCCTCCCCCCCTATTTTGTCTCTTATTATCTTGATTGCTCTCCTCTAGACACATTCCAGTTTTTCAGTGTCCTTCCTCAAGGTTGTGCAGTAACTAGATATAATATTCTATGTGGATTTTGACCAATGAAGAATAGAGAGGACTAATACCATCTCTTGATCTTGACATTACTGATGCAGCTATCTTTTCCAACCCAGATGCAAACCATGATATTGTTTTTCATGTTAAATTCTATTCATTCCAGCTCACTGCTCAAGTGCATCAAGCTCAACTCAACCAGTTACTTTATGATTTGATTTGGCATGATTTGTTCATGGTAAAATCTGTATTGGTCCCTGCCAAGCAATAGATTCTGTTCCAAGTAATCACAAGGCTATTTCATATAATGGCCCACAATGACTGGTCTGTCGTTATCCTCTTTTTCACCTTTTTGAAGTTTTGTTTTCTGAGAATAAGTTAGTGCTATATCTAAGGACTTCCTTAGATTCTGGTCCCAGAGTAATCATTCTGAAATTGTAATGGGATCTGGGAAGATACATGTCTAAATGGAAGTGGAATTCCAATGTATCAGGCAGAGACAACTTCGTCTGTTGGACATTGTGTGTTGACAGTGGAATGACAGTTCTGGTTGTTGAGCAGAAACCCAGAGCAGGTGTCAGGAACAGTTAGATTAATTCAGGATCAGAGTCAGCAGCCAAGCAACCTACAATGCAGTTTCAGCTAGTCCAGGGGTCTTCAAACTTGGCCCTTTTATGACTTGTGGACTTCAACTCCCAGAATTCCTTAGCCAGGCACGCTGGCTGAGGAATTCTGGGAGTTGAAGTCCACAAGTCATAAAAGGGCCAAGTTTGAAGACCCCTGAGCTAGTCAGTAGTCATCTTAATTTAATTGTAGGAAGCTAGTAATTATTTAAGGGATTGTCTTCTGTCCTTAATTCATATTCTTTGACATATCTCTTGATATTTTTTTAAGGTATAAGCAGTATTATCAATATCAAGAAATGCACTGGGAAACTTCATTCCAGTACCTGAGCAGATACTAGTTTTATCAATTTAAAGAATGATCTATCTATCCTCAATTTGGTTTTGATTGACTGAGATGTGTATAAATTATCTTAAATTATTATTCATTTTGTTAATATAAAAGACTATCTATTTGGTTTCTTTTCTGTTTACTACCAGCCTATCGATCTGTACAAGTTACACAGCATAGGAATAATTTTGACTTTAGTTTTATAGCTTGCTTAATGCTTAACTTGGCCCCTAACAACTTGCTTCAATTAATATCATCTAAGAATTTTCCACTGGGCAAAAGATCATTAGTAACTTCTAGATTATTGTCATTTTTTTTTACTGTGGGCATATTGGCACCCATCAAAAATGAAATTTAGTTGCTTGCTCTCAAACGTGTACACATACACAACACATATAAACATGCTATATACAACATATGTACAAACCTTCACCCTTATATATAAACACATATAAATATTAATCACTGTCCATCTTGAATACATAGCAGAAAGAGGAAGCTTTAGAGTTCACAAGATTAATACTGTGACTGAATCTGGATGTTCTACTTCAGGTACCACGAAGCCCCCTCCTCCCAGAAGGTAACAAGGAAAACAGGTTGTGAAGAGGATGTGTAGCATCCCAGGCAATCTTACAGACCCTGCTCAAGCAACGCAATGCTATGTCCTGGATGGAAGGGAGGGAACTGGCAATAATCTTTTCTGCCATCCTCACCACTCTCTGCACTGCCTTCCTGTCTGAAGCAGTTGTGGCACATTTTCACCAAGGTGTCCATCATCCCTGGGATCAGAAAAGACTAGGAAGCTGTCAAAGAGAGGATCAGAGACATAGAGTTCTAGAATGATCTAAGTCAAACATCCAAATGTTTTCATTGTCTTAAATTATTTATACATCCATTTTATATCTCTGAGGGGATGCTTTTCCAGAGGGCGGAGGTAGTGATTTGAAAGAACTGGACCAGCAATTTACCAGTCGTTCATTCATCCGAAATACTGATGGATATTCTCTGCAATTTGCTTCAGTGTGTTCTACTTTCAATGCTCTCAGAAGGCAAATTTCAAAATGCTTTAACTTTCCATAGGTTTACCTATACAATTCTGGTGAAATTAAATCCATTAATCATACTCCACTATCCTTCATTTTATAGATTTCCAGTTAAGATTAACCCAACCTAAAATTAAAAAAAAAAAAATTCTAGGTCACTCAGATACATTTTATATCCAATTTCTTTTAGATGGCAAAGTCTGCAGGATAACATTTTCAGAAGCATTCTTTATGGTACTTCTTCTTCTTCTGCCGTATCCTTTATCGGACGTTGGTGATCATGTTGGCGATCCTGTTTTTATCAGCAGCCGCACGAAAAAGTGCTGCTGAGTTTTGTCCAAACCAGTCCCTTAGATTTTGAAGCCATGATGTTCTTCTTCTGCCTGGACCTCGTTTGCCTTCAATCTTTCCTTGGAGGATTAAATGGAGTATGCTGGGTGTCGCATCACATGTCCGAAATATTCTAATTTTCATTTTTTAATTGTTTTGATGATTTCCCTTGGCTTTCCCAGGTGGCTTATCACCTCCTCATTTCTGATTTTGTCAACCCAGCTTATACGTAACAGCCGCCTGTAAATCCACATTTCAAATGCTTCTAGTCTCTTCAGGTGGCCTTCTGTCAGAGACCAACTCTCTACTCCATACAGCAGGATAGAAAAAATATAGCATCTGACAAGCCTGATTTTCAGTCTTAGGCTTATGTCGTGACTGCAGAAGACCTTTTTCATTTTGAAGAATGCTGTTCGAGCTTTCTCTATCCTTCTTTACTTCAGTGGTCATGTCCCAGCTTTCATGTAAATTAGAACCGAGGTGCGTGATCCTTTCAATCCTTTCTTTATGGTACAATACCTTGAACTGATAACATTCTTGTAATTCCCAAAGGAGTGTCCTGAATAAGACATCCGAATCAAGAGTTTTGCATGTGCAAATTTATACGACACACAATTATTGCATGGTCCTTATTGTTATCTTTATTTTAACAACCAATGTTTTGTTTGTAATCTAATCTAAGACTGTAATAACATTTGGAGTTGACTTTAGTTTTGTAAATTGAAGATTCATAATCTTGTTCTTCTTTCTGTTTCCCAATAACCTTTGAGAGGATTCAAAGTTGTGCAATGCTTCAAAGTCAGTAACTTTGAACTCTTGTAAGTTGAGGACTGCCTGTATAAACCCAAAGGAATGTCTCTTATATTTTGGAGGCAAACGAAGCTGAAGTTACATAAACTGCGAAAAGTTATAGTTGACTTGGAAATGCATTGTGGACATTTCTTAATATGGTTCATTACATAGCTCCAGGTATCTTTTACTGCTGACATTTATCTAAGGAACAGAATTTTAATTTATTTTCCCCCCTCTGTGATGCGTCTTCAAGGGGATCTATCTCCTAGCTGCAACTTTATCTTTTCAATCATAAAGCATTTTTACAGCAGGCAAACAAAACAGATGCCCAAGAGGCTGATGAGAAATCTATGCCTTTTGGGGCTGCAGTACATCTGATGTCATATGAGAGTTTCTTGGAAGAAATAAACATTTTCCTTTAATAATGTGTCATTCCTTCTCATTAGACTGGGGAAAGGTGAGGATGGGCATAATAAATATAAGGAAAGGTTCAGTATTTTGCTCCCTTAATATATGCTGCAGCATTTGAACCGTGAATGTATTTCTTGTTTAGATGGGCAGAAGATAATATGTGGATGTTGCTTGAATCAGTGAAGGAATGACCTTAATAGAACGTCCCAATGGTGCTTTTTCAAAAGGCAGCTGGACTTTGTTTTTCTTTGAAGATGTTTTGCTTCTCATCCAAGAAGCTTCTTCAGCTCTCAGAAGCTTCTTGGATGAGAAGTGAAACATCTTCTAAACATGAATGACAATCTCACTTACGACTGATGTGCTTAGTGGGAAAATATTATGACAGTCCAGTCCCATTCATTCATATTTGGTGTGTATTAAAAATATTGACCCTCCTGTGTGAAGATCAGCTATCGGCAAAATTTTAAATCTAAATCTTCCTATAGCCTCTTCTGCAATATTTATTCAACAGGAGCATTCTGTTTATCAGACGGTACTTATTTTCAATAATGGTCTGGGCTTCAGTCATTTGTTGAGCCCCACAGATGTGTTTTATCTAGGTCCACATATTCTTTTCTTTTTAATTCTTTTCTTCTTTTTAGCATCTGTAAGCTGCTCAAAATCATTTGGGAGTCAGGGATTCTTCCAAATATAAGCAATAAATGTATACATGATTAGAGGATCCTGGTGAACTTAGGTCAAGGTTAACATGTTTGGAATGAATTTGATTTGTGTTTTTATCACTGACTTTTAACATTTTGGCTATTGCATATTAATACATCGTTCACCAAGTCTGTATCTTCCACAGGGGTTGGAATATATCTCCCATCATCCCTGACACAGCAGAAATGGTATTCCTCGACTTACAACAGTTCATTTAGTGACCATTCAAAGTTACAATGGCACTGGAAAAAGTGACTTATGACCGTTTTTCATATTTACAACCACTGCAGCATCCCCATGGTCACATGACCAAAATTCAGATGCTTGGCAATTGACTCATATTTATGACAGCTGCTGTATCCCAGGGTCATGTGATCACCTTTTGTGATCCTCCGGGAAGCAAAGTCAATGGGGAAGCCAGATTCACTTAACAACTGTGTTACTGACTTAACAACGGCAGTGATTCACTTAACAACTATGGCAAGAAAAGTTGTAAAATGAGGCAAAATTCAACAAATGTTTCATTTAGCAACAGAAAATTTGGGTTCAATTGTGGTCGTAAGTCGAGAACTACCTGTATATGCTGGCTGGGCTGATGAAGATCACACTACAACACACTGGGATCATATCAGCTGAGTGACAGCTGTGTTAATGAGTAGCTCACCTTAAATGTCACTGTGTCAGAAAGTTCACATTCTCACGAGATGAATCCTTTTTTTTGTGATCAAAGTTTTGATTAAGGATGAGTGCATTCTGACTTTATCAAAGAACCTTGAAGTTCCTCAGATGTTTCATCCGTAGCTAATCCTCTACATTGGTTCTCAATCTGACTTCAAAGAATCCATTTTCCATTTATGCTGTTATCTCTTAAATTGTACTGAGATGGCAGGGTCTTATCGATTTTCTTTTTTGATAAGCTACTTCAAGGAAACATTGTTTCAAAATGGAGCAAATGTTTCATATATATCTATATACTACTAAAATCCTCATGGTCATGACCTTTACCTGGGCGAAATGGTGTATCATAGGGCAACAATATTTGAACCAAGGTATTTCAAATGGGCTAACATACAGTATGTGTCCAAAATTCGGGATCTGTGACTCCCAAGGGAATGAAATTTGGGAATATTGTTGCTGTTTCAGTCATGTGATCTTCATTTTCAACACTCCATGACAGTTTCCCAGCCAGTCTCACAATCGCTTGCTCCTCTCCCACCCAGCAACAGCTACATATCACCAAGGAAGGAAGGAAGGAAGGAAGGAAGGAAGGAAGGAAGGAAGGAAGGAAGGAAGGAAGGAAGGAAGGAAGGAAGGAAGGAAGGAAGGAAGGAAGATTGGTTTTCAATACTCCTTGCCAGATTCCCATAAGGATACATAATGGGGAAGCCATATTTTGGACAGAGAGGACTGCTGGTTTGAAAGAGGGATCAAAGAGGCCATCTATGTCAAAATTGAATAGCCCTCTCTCAACAGAGGGGGAGGGATCTGACATCATCTATCTCCAGTCTACAACACAGTCCTTTCAACAATTCCAAGAAGGCTCCACCCCCATTTGCACTACTCAGATGACCCTGAAGACACAGACAAAAGCCTCCAGGTAGTTTTAATGACTCTCTAAAAGAAGGCAAATGACCAGCTGTCTGCAAGGAATATAAATCCTTTCGTTCCTCACCATCCAGTCAGAGCTGAAGAAGCTTCTTGGATGAGAAGCGAAACTTCTTCAAAGAAAAACAAGAAAGTCCAGTTGCCTCGTGAAAAAGCATCTTTGGGATAAAAATAATTACCTTGTGTTCAGTTTTACTTTGCCCACTCACCCCAATAATCACCTGCAGCCTACTGAAAAATGTGTGCTAATTTTTAATGCCATTAAACTAGAGAAAAATATATATAGAATCATCTGAAATATGAACATGGGATTAAAAAGGAAAGATGCCCTTAAGTTGAGCTCAGTTTTCATGGACTACAACCTTGCATGTTCCTGGTAACATTTATGGATATGATTTGCCATTATCTGCTTTCAGAATTTATATTTGTGACTAACCACAATCCTAGAATTCTCAAATGCTCCCAGCCAAGTATTAAAGGCAAAGGTTTCTCCTGTCCAGTCATTTCTTAGGGGGTGGTTCTCATTTCCATTTCTTAGTGGAGGGAACCAGCGTTGTCCAAAGACATTTCCGTAGTCATGTGGTCATCATGACTACACACCAAGGAACACAGAACTCTGTTACCTTCCCACCGAAGTGGTACCTATTTATCTACTCGCACTTGCATGCTTTCAAACTGCTAGGTGGGCAGGAGCAAGTAACAGGAGCTCATCCCATCACGCGGCACTTGGGTCTTGAACCCAGCTGTCAAGCTCAGCATCTTTAACTGCTGAGCCATTGTGCCCCAGCTAGCCAAGTGGTTACCATGACCAAATCTGCTTAGCTTCTGAGGTCAGACAAGGTCAACAGGTTGTCTTCAGTGTACCTCTCCCCACAAAAGCAATACAATATAAACAGATAATTATTTAAAGGTGACACAATATGCGAGGAAAAAGGACCCACGTGCCAATTTTGAGATTTTTCTCATTCTATTAAAACAGTGTAACTGTGTGTATGGTTTTGTGGTCTGTGATACTCCACAATGAAATATATAAGAATCCCTTATTTACACTTGCTATAATACTGAGTAATACTGAGTAATCCATGTTTGGATTTGTTGTTTCAGATGCTATGCCCTTATTCATTTATCTGTATTTATTTACCAGACACATGGGATAACTTTACATTGTTTTCTTGGGCTGTAAGAGTTGGTTGATTTATTTATTTGATGGATTTCTATTCCACCTTTTTCTGATTCCTGAAATGCTAATTTGACATTGGGTAAGGAATGAGTTCTTCAGAAATCATTTCTGCATAATTCCATTTCCAATGAATGCAGGTACATAAAGATATGTCTTTCACAATGGATGTCATAATTAAGGCTCTGTCACAGTTACTTCTCAAAGGGTAGTAATTTCAGTTCTTAAAACAGAGGGGAAAAATCCAGTTGGTCTCCACAAAGGTGCCAAGTAACACACAAAAACCCCCCAACAATATTACTTATTAGTTTTTTTAAAAACTAATCTGCAAAGGTGATCAATTACTAATTGTGGAAAGAGAAATTCTGCATTCATTTTATGTTGAGAGAACTTGATTTAGAAATTCATTCAACACAGAAGAAAATTTTGGTGATTTTTTTCATAGATGTCGTGTTGCTTTTCTTACACTTAGTTGTAAGACAAGCAAAATTATTTCTAGGAATGTTCAACCTTTTATGATATGCTAATCTCTCCATCACTCTATAATCTACTACCTTCCCATGATTCAATTAAATCTCAAGGGGAAATGTCCCTTGAAATGTATTTCATAGCATTGCCAGTGTTGTTGCTAAGGAAGAGTTCTGTCCTTGAGAAACTAGGAGGAAAGAAAATTTCAGAAAAATCGATGGAGAGTTTTAAAAAGCAATTTCTGTCCAGATCTTTTAATTGCATAAGTATTCATAGCCAGACTATCCCTACTAGATGGGTGAATCTGTTTCTTTAACTTGGACTTTCCCAGTGGTTAAAAACCATTTCCCCTTATTCCACTGAAGAAGAACTTACAGGTAGTCCTTGACTTACAACCATAATTAAGCCCAAAGTCTCTGTTGCTAAGCGAGACAGAGGTTAAGTGAGTTTTGCCCCATTTTACAACCGTTCTTGCCACAGTTCTTAAGTGAATCCCTGCAATTGTTAAAGTCAGAAACACGGTTGTTTCACTTAGAATCTGGCTTCCCCATGGACTTTGCTTGCCAGAAGGTCACAAAAGGGGATCACGTGATTCTGCAACGGTCATAAATACGAACCAGTTGCCAAGTATCTGAATTTTGATCACATGACCGTGGGGATGCTGCAAGGGTCGTAAGTGTGAAAAACAGTCATAAATCGCTTTTTTCCAGTGTTGTTGTTAACTACAATCAGTCACTAAGTGAACTGTTGTAAGCTGAGGACTACCTGTAGAACATTCTCGCCCGTTATCAAAAATAACCTGAATAAAATGTATTCTTATCCCTGCATATGAATAGAAATATAAAAGGCATTATCAGAAATAATGGATGCACTGTGATATTTTCTGGCTGAGAAAGAAAGAATGTTCTTTTAGGGGATGGAGCCGCAGGAAAGTTAAAATCTGTCTGTTACATATCAAATGTATTGATGCAGAAGAAAACCCAATGAGAAAACCCAATGGACGTACTTTCTTCCCTCATCTACTCTGCTTCAAATCCAGGGTGCTTGAAAGGTGTCATGGGAAAAAGCATCCTTGGATATTACAGCAATGCTCCGGCAGCATTGCTTGCTTAATGGGACTTCATTGCTGAACGCCCTGTAGCGAGGGGACATCGTTATCTTCTGGGATTCTAGAAATCATTGCAATTTTGATTCATATTGAAAGCTTTTTAAAACAAGGGAGAAAGAGGCGGGGGCGAAGCCTAATCAAACCATCTGAGGAACAGAAAGCTTCTGTAGTGAGTCATTGAGCTATGAGACAGCAAGCTGAGCTATCACAATACGACGCTAGAAAGGTCACGTACTTGGATTTTTTTGGGAATAAGAGTGTAACTCATTCATTAAAAATTGAATGCGTGAGGCACTTTAGACTGAACTCACGGCGAGAGATTTTGCTCCCTACCCACTTCCTGATTCAGTGGCATGAGGAATTGAGCGCTTTAAAGTCTGCTAGGAAAACCGTGAAATAGAATCTCAGACTCAAGAGAGGCTGAACATCTCATAATTTTTCAATGCAGCTGATGAGCAATTGAAATGATGGTTTGCATAGGACTCAGGGGTAGGCCAACCTTGGCTCTTTTATGACTCGTGGACTTCAACTCCCAGAATTCCTGAGCCAGCATGGCTCAGTTTGGAAATCTCTCCCTTTCCCCTCAGCATGGCTGGCTCAGGAATTCTGGGAGTTGAAGTCCACGAGTCATAAAAGAGCCAAGGTTGCCTACCCCTGGCATAGGTCATGTGACCTATGGGGTGGATGCTAGAGGTAGTCCTCGACCACAATTGAGCCCAAAATTTCTATTGCTAAGTGAGATATTTGTTAAGTGGGTTTTGTCTCCTTTTTACCATCTTTCTCGCCACAGTTGTTAAGTGAATCACTGCAGTTGATAAGTTAGTAATCCGGATGTGAAGTGAATCTGGCTTCCCCATTGACTTTACTCGTCAGAAGGTTGTAAAAGATGATCACGTGACCTTGGGGCACAGCAACGGTCACAAGTATGAACCAGTTGCTAAGCATCTGGATTTTGATCCCATGATTTTGAGGATGATTCCAAGGCTGTAACTGTGAAAAATGCTCATAAGTCACTTTTTTTCAGTGCCGTTGTAACTTTGAACGGTCACTAAATGCACTGTTGTAAGCCAAGGACTACCTGTACTGAGCAGAGGTGGAAGCAGGGGCCACAGGCAGGCTGGCAGGGTTGTGGACAGGTGTTACTGAGCACAGTTGGGCCAGCTGATGGGTGCTAGGGAGTATGAGATCTCGTACGCCTCGGCCTGGCGGAGGAGGAAGGGTTTAGGGGAGTGACTTGCAATCTTCCCTGCTGGCTTCCTCATTGATGGTCACATAACTGCTGTTTGCTGCAATGTTGTAATTGTGAGCCGTATAAAATCCTTACATGATCACATGACTGTGGGAATAGCACTTAGACTTATATACCGAATGCTGTAACAGCTGCAGATCGGTTGTAAGTCCTCCTCATTCAGCACCATGATAACTTTGGTTGCCAAACAAATGGTCATGCCTCAAAGACTACCTGTAGCAAGGGTTTTTTCGTTATATATCTTGATGGTTATTATCTACCCATCCTTATTTTAGATATTAATGCAAATGGATAGAGCCTGGGATCTTCTACATGCAAATCGGTACTCTACTACTGAACGATAGCTCCTGCTTGTTCAGAACCTTTTGCTGCAGTGTAATCTGTTGACTTTTGTTGGCTTGTAGAAGAATCTACCAGGGCCTATTTTAAGCACATATTCTTTGTTTTCTTTTATATTTAATTCAAACATGGAAATTTAATAACACTGCTGAATTATTATTGGATTAGTGCTTGGAACTGGGTGTGCTGCTGTGCTTTTTTATCTTTATAGTTTTTGCATAAACAAGGCATGAGTAAGCTTGATACGTATGACGGCAAAAAAACAATCCCAATAATATTTCAAACAACTAAGGGACACATGTTAATGCTGCATAGAGTAAGATTTGTAGGTTTGTGACTGTACTAGCTGGTACGGCTGTGCAAATAATGTGGAAGGGTGGTTTCTGGCAGAATTGTCGTCTGTGCGTGCAAACAGAGACATGGGTCCCTCAGTAGCGTTACAAATTATTCACATACTCCTATCTAGCTAGTCATATCTCAGTTATGAAAGAATCATGCTAAGCAGTAGTAAACATCCAGGGGCAGCTCTGGAAAATGCTCCACATGTTTCAAAAAGCTGTATCTTATCATTTTCTGCAGTGCAAGGATTGTATGTTGGAAACTGATGTCCAACACTAAACAATTCTTTCCAAGTCCAACCCATAAGCCAATTTTAACTTCTACTCTGGCTCTTTGTTGTTTGGTAGCTTTCTTGTTCTCTTTGGAGGCCCTGAATCCTCCCTTTGCTGTGCATCCTGGTCATTGCCATCTAGGCAATTATACTGTCAGTCTTGCTCACTAAATTAGGAATAGTCAGATTGCCAGAACTGGCTAGCAGCTAGCTGAACATACTTGTGCTCTGAACTTGGTTGTTGGTTGCATCTGAAGGACAAGAAGCAATGGATGGAAACTAATCAAAGAGAGAAGCAACCTAGAACTAAGGAGGAATTTCCTGACAATTAATCAGTGGAACAACTTGCCTCCAGAAGTTATGGGTGCTCCAACACTGGAGGTTTTTAAGAACCTTGTCTGAAATGGCATAGGGTTTTCTGCTTGAGTAGAGAGTTGGATTTGAAGACCTCCAAGGTCCCTTCCAACTCGGCTATGCTGTTATTTTGTTTTCTTGCAAATATTCTCCTTCACTGATACTTGTGCTCATAAACTGAAAAGATTTTTCCTATAGGAAAACAAAGGTTTGGTCTTGAAGAAACCTTAACACTGGATTTAAAAGCTAACTTTGTATTTTCTTTACTACTGAACCAATATCATAGATATTAAATATATTGAGACAGCATTATAAATAAATCCAGTTTGGATGAAATATATTTATGCCATTGTTCTTTGAATTTCAGATATTTATGAGCCGCCATTTCTTACATTACTGCAGTGAGCCTACTCTGGATGTGAAGATTGCCTTTTGTCAGGTGTGTGTTCCTTACAGGTAAAACAAGGTACAGTATATACTTGTACTTACATATTTTGTGATCAGTATTTCGTATCAATCATATATGTGACTGCAGGTCTATAACAACCACCTCAATCTGTTTCATTCTATCATTAGTTATGTTGGCTGGAATTCATGGTGCTAAAACTTGGAAGTGACTGGGGCATAGGATTTAGCAGAATGTTTAAATCTCAGGTTAGGCCATTGCACAATGAGGATCCCTGTCACTTAGTGATAGTTTGAAATTACCACTGCAAAAAAGATTGTAAAACCAGGCACAGTTATTTGGAGACCCGCTTAACAATCTACATGACTTACAACCATAATTCCATGCTCAACTATAGTCGTAAGTCAAAGACTATTTTTAGTAATATCCCATCTAAAAAGGGTAAAACTAATAAACCTAGAGGATGCTATCCAAGTATATGCATAGGCCTGGAAGGAATACAGTTATATATGTATATTTTCCATGTATAGTCATGCTCTCAGTGAACATGCAGTTTTATACCAGATCTGCTGGAGGAAATTTTTCTCTCACTGACTTCAATTGGAAAAGGGAGATTTTAAAAGAAGTTCTCTGCTTCAGGTTTTGGTTAATAAAATAATTGCTATTATCTTAACAATTCAAGTTTTTTTAAAAAAAATATTGAAAATTTTTGGATAAAAGATAAACATAAAAAAATGTAAAAGAAAGTTAGAGAAAAAAGATTTTAAAAAATGAAGAAACCAACAACAACAACAACAACAACAACAACAACAACAACAATAACAATAAAAACAACAACAACAACAACAACAACAACAACAACAACAACAATAATAATAATAATAATAATAATAATAATAATAATAATAATAATAATAATAATAATAATAATAATAATAATAATAATAATAATAATAATAATAATAATAATAATAATAATAATAAGTTGGAAGGGACCTTGGAGGTCTTCTAGTCCAACCCCCTGCTGAGGCAGGAAACCCTATACCATTTCAGACAAATGGCTGTCCAGTCTCTTCTTAAAAACTTCCAGTGTTGGAGCATTCACAGCTTCTGGAGGCAGGTTGTTCCACTGATTAATTGTTCTAACTGTCAGGAAATTTCTCCTTAGTTCTAGGTTGCTTCTCTCTTTGATTAGTTTCCATCCATTGCTTCTTGTCCTGCCTTCAGGTGCTTTGGAGAATAGCTTGACTCCATCTTCTTTGTGGCAGCCCCTGAGATATTGGAACGCTGCTATCATGTCCCCCCTCATCTTTCTCTTCATTAAACTAGACATACCCAATTCCAGCAACCCTTCTTTATGTGTTTTAGCTTCCAGTTCCCTGATCATCTTTGTTGCTCTTCTCTGCACTCTTTCTAGATTCTCAACATCCTTTTTACATCGTGGTGACCAAAACCGGATGCAGTATTCCAAGTGTGGCCTTACCAAGGCATTGTAAAGTGGTATTAACACTTCACGTGATCTTGAATCTATCCCTCTGTTAATGCAGCCTAGCACTGTGTTGGCTTTTTTGGCAGCTGCGGCACACTGCTGGCTCATATTTAAGTGATTGTCCACTAGGACTCTGAGCTCCCTCTCACAGTTGCTACTATTGAGCAAGGTACCACCTATACCATGGGTCGGCCATCCGAAACGTCGGATGAGCCGCACGGACCCATTTAGCTTAAAAAAAAAAAACGCTGGGAGCCGCGCGTTCGCGCATGCGCGCGCACCCGCGCATGCGCGCGACCCCGTTCGCGCATGCGCGCGACCCCGCGCACCCGCGCATGCGCGCGACCCCGTTCGCGCATGCGCGCGCGCCCCGCGCACCCGCGCATGCGCACCCGCGCGCCGTTCGCGCATGCGCGCGCCGTTCGCGCATGCGCACCTGCGCTCGCGCACCCCCCCCCGCACCCGCCCGCGCATGCACGCATGCGCTCGCGCACCCCCCGCACCCGCCCGCGCATGCGCGCATGCGCTCGCCAAAATGGCGGAGGAGGCTCCGGAGCCGCAGGTAAGGCCTCAAAGAGCCGCATGCGGCTCCGGAGCCGCGGGTTGCCGACCCGTGACCTATACTATACCTGTGCATTTGGTTTTTCTTGCCTAAATGTAGAATTTTCTTGCCTAAATGTAGAATTAAAGGAAGGAGAAAAAGATTAACAATAAGTTCTATCTTATTGTTTATACCAAGGGTCCCCAACCCCCGGGCTATGGCCTGATCAGAACCGGGCCACACAAGTGGTGAGCGAGCACGCTTGTGTGCGCAACTCCACTTGTATGAATGACAAGAGCTCATGCTTGCATGCACAGTCCACAAACACACCTATTGCTCGCACAAATGGAGTTGCGCCCACAAGTGCGCTTGCCTGCTGTGCACACACAACCATCCCCTCTCCCCCTATCCCCCCCGCTGCTGCTGGTGGTCTGCAAAGCTGGAAAGGTTAGGGACTGCTGCTTTATATAATTATGCCAAAAAAGTACCTAGAATTATGCATCTCTACTGTGGCAAATTAAGCAATGCCACGAATGTCTTGTCCCCATTCCTGGAGGCTGTGAGGGTCTGGATGGGGGACAACAGCATCTGAATCTTGGAAAGACTGGGGGGCTTTGATTTTGGGGGCCCACAGACTTGAGGACTATGCCTTCTTTGGAGCCGAATGGGATTGCTCAGACCCAGTGCACAATCTGAGGGTCTTTCTAGAATCACGATTCCTGTTTGAGGAGCAGGTGGCAGTCATGGCTAGGAGGGCCTTTGCACACAATTTCGTCTTCTGTGCCAGTTGCACCCGTTCCTGGATTGGCAGGCCCTGTTTACAGTCATTCTAGTCCTCGTCACCTCCAGATTGGATTGCTCCAATGCGCTCTATATAGGGCTGCCCCCGAAGAGTGTCTGGAAGCCTCTGCGGGTTGTGAATGCAGCAGCACAGGCAATTATGTACGCTCCTAGGGCAGCACATGTTACACCTCAACTCCACAAGCTGCATTGTTTGCCAATTCGCTTCCGGGTCCAGTTCAAGGTACTGGTTTTAACCTTAAAGTCTTTCATGGCATGGGACTCACACTATTTGAGGGACTACCCTTTGCTGCATATATCGGATCACCCAATCAGACCTCACAGGGAAGGCATGCTGCATCTTCGGCTAGGGATTTACATTTAATGGGTCCCAGGAGTTGTGCCTTCACTGCTAGGTAAAAGACCTCCTAGTCATGACTAGTGTTGAAATAATCAATGTTCTTGCTACTCCTTGGCAACCTAAAGCCTTCATAGTAGCTCTGTTGTTGAGCTTTCCAGCTGACTTCCCTTGTGCCCATTCACTTGTCTTCCTCAAATTTTCTCATTCATCTTCTATTCACACACTATAATGTTAACCACTGCATTTAAATTGTAACAGTGAATATGGTGTTGCACCAATAATGATCAAAGCAGATCCATGATTACAAAAATTGGAAGAAACCTAATGGCTGCAAAAATACTAACAAAGATGGCATGCAGCATTATCCAGAGTATTCTGAACATGGTTGAGTCATAACTCTGCTAAAAGCATTAAGGTATTGGCAGTTTTATTTTTGGCTCCTTTACTAGTGACCTCTTCCAGGAAATGTGGTAGAGATGATGACCACTGGTGTCTTCTATTTTTCTCTTTCCTCGCCAGCTGCCCCGTGCCACCACGTATTCTACTTCCCTACTTCAAGTACCATTGTTGCATAAGTAGCATCTAGAAGTGCAAGCAAATTGATAATACTAGTAGAGGGCACCTCAGGCCTTGTTCTGAACCACAGCCACTGTGTGAAATACCTTGTATCTACATGATGGCACTGAAGTAAAACTCTAAAATGGCTATTTCTCCCAGTCAAAGAGCAAATGACCTCATTTCTTTGAAATGAGTTTGCAAGTGATACTAAATGCTGCAGGCAGAATGTTGAACACTTTAATTGAACGAAAAACACGGTCCCAGTTCTGTTCAAAGTGTTCTGGCTCTTGGCTTGTTTGAGATTTTTTTGAGCTTATAATTGACTGCTGGCAGAGTAGTTCAAGAATCATTTTCTTTGACATACAGCAAGTCTTTCTGCCCCATGAAAGTTTTAGAATTGTGTCTATTTCATGTTCCCTCATGATTAGACATACGGCTTGTGTCTCTACCTAAAGCTGGTGCATACTTTGGATAGGCAAGTAGATCACTGAAGCATGTGTGGATATCCATGTAGGAACACTCTGCAATTACCTAAACCAGTGTTTCTCAATCTTAGCCACTTTAAGCTGGGTGGGCTTCAACTCCCAGAATTCCCCAGCCAGCTTAAAGTGGTAGGGTTGAGAAACACTGACTTAAACCAAACATTTATTTTCCTGAGATCATGTTATAACTGTAGAGGATAGCTGCTTGATCCTGGGAAAAGATACAGCTGCTTTCAAAAGCTTATGACAGTTGCTACAAGAGCATTCTGTGCCCTCTGAATCACCTTTTAGTTTTCAAATCCTATACAATAATATAAGTTGTAAATATACTTACATTAGAATTTATTTTAAATAGCACATAATGTGGCAATCCCAAATAACCTAAGTACTCTTTAATCATTAAATAATTAATCATTTCTGGCACCTTTATATAACTCTCACCCAAGCAAAGTTGACACAAGCAACCATATAATGATTGCCCTACAATAATTTCCTCTGCCAGCCTCTATGTAGGAGTTACCAAAGTTAATTCAGGGTCTCCTGCAGTTAGTTTTCCTTGAGAAACAATTTCCAATAAAATAAGTTAAATTAAGAGTATGATATTATTTAGTAAGGGAATTACTAATAGTAATGGGATTAAATTTTCTTGACATTCTCTTAAATTTCAGTGCATAAAGGCATCAGAATAAAAGCTCTCATTATTTCAGTGTTTTTTCTCCCCTCCAATCAACTAGAAAAAGGCTGGTTTGGCATTGTTATTCTATTTATATTCTGTTAACATGGAACAATCTCACATAATGTTGCACATAAAATGCATTAAATTGCCAGGATGCTTTTGGTCATTTCATGTTCTTTGTAATCCATTCCATCATCACCATCTTATCGGTTTTGAAGTGATTGAGTCCATTGCCAGAGAATTGTGGTTATAAGGCTTAAATTCATTCCCAAGCTTCATACTGTCGATTTTAACATTTGCTGACTAAAAATAACAGCTGCCTGAAGTGTAATTGAATATAAATATCAGCGAACTTTGGAAAGATCTTAGGCTAAGAATGTATGTTTAAAAAAGCATAACCCTAACTTTGATATTAGAAATGTCTTTTTCAAAGAGATGCTTCAAGCCAATTTTTTTTTATCATACAGTATTTTGATTAAAATCTGATAGTACCACCAAGGGCCAGATAAAATTGTTGTATCCAAAGACTGTCAGTTGACAATTGCTCTGTTAGTGCACTAATAACACATTTTTCAGGTTTAGAAATATTGTTTTGTATATTTCACCATCTGGATATTCCATCAGTCCTTTGCATCTAGTATTTTCCCCTTAATGCTTGTTTAAAACCAGAACTTAGTCAATATTTAAATTTAATATGTGGAAGTATAATTTGGGAAAGAAACAGAAACCCATCTGATAAAGAGAATGCTTGCCATCTGCTTTAGGAAACTTTTCTGTTTGCACAGGATTTCAGTGCCCTGCCGTTAGCCTTGCACATTAAGTGGAAAGATAAGGCACAATTATATGAGATCAGGTGTTTTAGCTAACTAGTGAGCCAACTAAGCACCAGAAGGCACGATAAGAAACAATGGTTGGAAACTGATCAAAGAGAGAAGCAACCTGGAATTAAGGAGAAAGTTCCTAACAGTGAAGACAATTAACCAGTGGAACAGCTTACCCCCAGAAATCGTGGGCGCTCCATCACTGGAGGTTTTTAAGAAGAGATTGGAATTCCCAGAGTGACATCATTGGCCATTAAATGATCTTCTCACGGCCATACATTCAACTTTTCCTATTCTAAATGTATTGAACTCACATCTACTGAATTTACTTACTGTAAGTAATTTTCCCCAGTTGTGGACTTAACTTTGCCAACTTTCTCCATTCCAAATTCCTTACTGAGTTTTAATATTTAAAACAGCATTAAGTACAGTTTTGTGAGTAGATTGCAAGGTTTGTGAAAATATTAAAAGAATTTAAACAGTAAACATCATACATCATAAAACATTCAAAGGCATTAATAGCAAGGAAAAGAATATGAAAATAAAAATATATAAACGTTAAGACTCATTATACAAAATGTTTTATTATTGCAAGAACTCAAGCAAGTCTCATTTTAAGTATTTCACTAAGTAACAGCCATGCTGACACCGTATCAATATATCATCCACCAATTCTTTGCTATCAAAATGGAAAATAGTTCAAAGAAATGGGTCAGCTTCTAGAACCATGTTTCATGCAGTTAATAATTAAAGTATTTCCATTTCCCTTCTCAAAATCAGTTTCTTTCAGTTTGGGTTTTGCTTGAAGATATACCACAGAGTTGGTTATGATGGCAATGATCTGTCTGTACAATATTTTTAATTATAAAAACTCAAAACTGATGCATCCATTCAAGCAGAAAGCTTCAACCACAGTTTATTAGGAATCACAACATGAACCAAGAATTCAAGATATTGATGAGCTGCATGCTGTTCATTTCTGGATTGTCAATACCAATGAAATTATTATTACTATAAATAGTAGTAAATCTGAAAGCCAATGTATAATAAAATACACCTTGCTAAGCTTAGCATTACATGATAATTAGTTAAATCATCATAAAATAAAATTGTGCAGCATAGTTCATATAATGACCAAAAACACAGCATGGAATTTTGCTGAAACCAGAAAAACTGATGAGCTCATTGTTTTTGTTTTTACTCTCAGTTAACGTGAATGTTTGGAACTGACACATTTAGAATAGCACACCTCCTTTTCTCATTTATATTATACTGTGTATTGTGCTTAGTTGTGTCGGAAGACAAAGGCTAATAATGAATTATTGACTCTGCCTTGCAACAGAGTATTGAACTAGATTAGGGACCATGACTCCTGGGTTTATCCAAGAACCTCTAATTTTTTTCTGATTTACCTGAAAAATAATTATCTGTGAAATAACCTGGGATAAAACTTTGCTCCCATAATATATTTAGTGTAATCCAGTCAGCCACTCACGTGGTCAAATCTTGCTGGTAATTTTGGCCAATCATGCCATAAATACATTGGGGAATTAATTTATTTTAATAAATGGACATGGTTGCCTATCTTACATAGATCATTGTAAGTAACAAAAGGTGTATTTAAAAAATGATGAAAATTAAATCTCACCTTTTATAGATGAGACCCAAAGCAAGCTCACTTTGTCAGATTTGCTGGGACCTGTAGAAACGTTTGGCCCTCTTCCATATAGGTTTATAAAATGGTAACCAGAACATTGAATTGTACCCAGAAGCCTGCTGGGAACCAGCATGTCTTTGTAACAATAATGTAACTCAAATAAACCTTGTGCTTCAAAAGTGGGCACTGATGCATTCGGGATTAGCTGAGTACCTTCCAAGGACCTTCACATACAGACCCATGTACAGCATTGCAGTAATCCAATTGGGAAGTGTCTAAGGCACTGTTTCTCAACCTCAGCAACTTTCAGATGTGTCGACTTCAGCTCCCAGAATTCCCTAGCCAGCCATGCTAGCTGGGGAATTCTGGGAGTTGAAGTCCACACATCTGAAAGTTGCTGAGGTTGAGAAAGGCATGAATGACTTAAGCAGAGCCTCCCAGACCTGGAATGAATGCAATTGGCACACCACATGTGTGCAACTCGTCTTATCTACAGCTGCCCTATGCTCTTCAAGCATGAGTCATGAATCCAGAAGCCATAACTATGCAGGATATCAACGCTGTGCACTGTCAAGAGTTAAATATGAAAAATCCCCATATCCAGCACCTCCCAAAACGCAATGAGCCAGTAGGCAAACAGTAGGCTCATTTCTTGCACTCAGACATGCTTGTGAAATGTGTTTGGTGCTACCAAGCCTTGCCAGGGAGTTCTGAGATAGAGTGGTTTGTTTTCTTAGTCATCCTTTCTCTCCCACTCATTTTCTTGGAGGACTAGACATGCCAAATGGGTAAATTCCCATGGTACATCTTTGTCTATAAACATTTAGGGTTAAATTGACTCTCTGGGAATTAACTAACTGGACCAACATTAGGAGGATTTAACTTCTTGTATAGAAAGAAGAGCTACATTGAACCAGAACTACGGTTGAACCACATATGGCTTATTGTTAGATATGTTTGGTTTTTAAATCTTTCCAGACCTCTGATTCTTCTGGACAGAAACAGTACCAGCTCATTGGCCATATGGGTAATGCTGTATTAAAAAAAAAATATTTTGTTTAATTTACTCTGACAAAGTGGCATGTGGTTCCTCTTATTGTGCAACTTTCTGATGTATTTTCCAATTTCATTTGTGAGGTGATAATGCTCAGAAACCCTTCTTGTTACTATGATTGAAGCTTCCAAAAAACACAATTCATAGTAGACAGATGGCAAGCTTATTCCTAGCCACCTGCAACCACAGACTTGAGTGTGCCTTCTGGGTATTCACCAACATGTGACTGCATCTTCTTCTAACATGCAGTGTTCGGGGTCTTCACACAGAGACGATATAAGAGAGCCCACAGGCAACTAAATTATGCTATTCAGTTTATTTTGCAAATTTGTTCTTACCAACATCTCCTTCTGGCATTTATAGACCCATTCCCCCATCCTCCATCTCCATTCCACAAATGCACGTCTCTGGCTTTGGAATGCCTGTTCCTGCTGGGCGGCTGGTAAAAATAAACACACTGAAAAGTGGAAGGCAATTAGGAGGAAGCCATTTTTGGCAATTATCCAGGAACCGATTAACATACTGCACTTCAGAGGGACAAGGAGAGAGAATGAAGACTTCTGTGGCTTTGTCCCCCAAAGCACAGAAGTCTTCATTCTCTCTCCTTGTCCCTCCCTTCCTGGTTTAATGACAGCAGTTACCATATGCTATCTTCGGTGCTCTGTTTTGCTATTTGACATTATTTTTTTTAGTTTCCCCTCAAAAAGGGCAAAATCTTGGGAAGCAAGAACATCTAGTAAGGCAAACTCAGGTGACTGGCCAAATTGGTTGAGAATTTTTTATTAATATCATTAAAATACTAAAAAGGAAGAAGAATGTACAAAGTTGTAAAAGACAAGAAAAAGAAAGAAAGCTATAACCCGTCCAGAAGATACAAGACATATATTCACACACATGCATACAAATACAGGTAGTCCTCATTTTATGACTGCATTTTAGCAACCGTTCGCAGTTATGACAGTGAAGAAAATGTAACTTTGTGATCAATGCCCACTTTTAGGATCTTCACAGCATTTCTCCCTCAGTTGTGTGCTTGCCACTGCTATTGGTTGGTATGGATTGTCCTATTTAAAATCATAAGCACAGTTGTCATATAATGTTTCACTTAGTAACTGTTTTGTTTAATGACTTGAGTTGTCAGTCCAAATTGCAGTTGCTATATGAGCACTACCTCATAAAGTTGTACAGTAAACATTTCGCTAAATGGAAGACGCGATTTCTTACAATCATCCATAGCTAATGTATATTGATAAAATATTTATTCATAGATTGCTGATGACATCAATGTGCAGACTACTGAATAGTTGGAGCCATCATGCGCTAAAAGAATCCAAAGGAGAGACTCTGATATTGCATGCATAACATTCCCCTTCTTGTTCGTAAATATCATAATAAGGGTTGGGATCTACTGGAAAAGGTGTTGGACAAAGTGGGCATAGGTGGACTGTCAGGGAATTGCACAGCAGCTGTCCAGATGAAGTTGGAGAAACTAACACAAACTTGTATTGTCATCATCCAGAAAGAAAAAAAACACAAGATAGTCAGGAATACAAAACATCATGAGGTAAATTAAACAGTATACAGAACACACAGAAGAAAAAGGAGGGAAAAAAGGGAAACTCCCCCTTTTATACTTAATGGCAACCAATCATAGTGTAGATTGCCTCATGCATGAGCACCTTCCAACCAATCAGCTACAACTATGTTCTGGCCTGTTGTGCACGTTACTGTTCCAGCTACTAAATTCAATATCCTAACGTGGACCCTTTCTTTTATCAATTCCCTGGGAGAATAAGCAGTGCTGAGCAGCTGTGTCCATCCTGCATTTAAACTTCTTACCGAGGGATGTTAAGACAGGAGTCTTAACATTAAAATGGTGCATACTTCCAGCTAGCTCTGAAGCTTGGAGTGTTGAGCCAAAAATAAGACGAATAAATTGTACAGATTCGGCTAGATCCAGGCAACCCCCTGATAGTAGCCCTTGTTGGGACTGTGATAACTGCCTAGAGATATTCATGTGTTGATGGCGATAACCACTTTAATTCTCTTGATAGTAACTTATAAATTATTGCCAGAAAGCATTTCTCCTGACTCCTTCCTAGGAGAATTAGTTGAAATGTGCCCATTGCAGTGTGTTAGCAATGAAAACACACCCTTTCTCCCCTGATATTTAATCAGTTTTTCTTGTGCACTGGAGGCTGGTTCTTTCTTTTTCCTTCTTTGGGATGAGTAAGTATATTTATCTAGGGATGCTTGATCGGGAGGGACACAATGGCTTAAAGATGCCGAGCTTGCCAGCTGGCAGCTCATGCAACAGGGTAAGCTTCCATTGCTTGCTCCAGCTCCTGTCCAACTAGCAGTTCGAAAGCATGCAAATGTGAGTAGAATAATAGGTACCACTTCTGTGGGAAGGTAACAGCATTCTGTGTGGCTTTGGCGTATAGCCATGCTGGCCACATGACCGCAGAAATTGTCTTTGGACAACATTGGCTTCCTCAGACAAGAAACAGAGATGAGCATCGTGCCCTAGAATTGGACACTGCTGACAGGGAGACCTCTACCTTTGCTTGATCAGGAATAGCAATAGCACTTAGATTTATATACTGCTTCATAGTGCTTTACTGCCCTCTCTAAGTGGTTTACAGAGTCAACATATTGCCCCCAACAACCTGGGTCCTCATTTTACTGACCTTGGAAGGATGGAAGGCTGAGTTAACCTTAAGCCGGTCAGGATCGAACTCCTGACAGTGGAATACAAGCCTGCAATACTGCATTCTAACCATTGCGCCATCACGGTCCTTAGCTCCAATTTAGCTGGGAATCCTAGCATTAAATTTCTCTCTTCAATTTGAGGCAAGTTGCCATAGACAATGATACTGAAGATAAGGGTTAGGACTTCTACATGTCGCTGCTGGGTTAGTGATGCCTTCTGCTTTCCATCATTATGCTTTCTTTGTGGTCATCATCCATTTCTGATTGGTTCACCACAATCAGAAGCAGACAGCCAATTTTTTTATTCAACTTCTTTTTGAACTCCAGGAAAATGGTGGCTTGAATGAAACAACTCAAAGTGCCAAAATAGTTCTGATTTGGATAAAGCAGTGCCCAGCTAATAATTTAGTAGTGCTTTCTTTAAAAAAAAAAAGGGGGGGGAGATACTCCTCTGATTAGTATAATGGAAGTAAATGTATATGTCTATCTTCATGAAAAATGATGATCAGACTACATTTAATAGTTTAATATGCCAATACAATAAATCTTTTTAGAAGGTAGCTGTAATTTTCATGTTCACTTTTTATTTTCTTGTGAAGATGACTTTCTTACTGGAAAAGGCTATGAAGATAGCATGTCTTATACATGTAAACTAAGATCTATTGTTACCTTACAATGATTAAACCTTTGATTAGTTACTGAAGGTTAGGAATGTTGATATTCCTATTATGAATACTTTTCTAATCCTGACCTTTTGCAAAGATGATCATTCATTAATTCATTGATTCATTTCTTCATGCGTTCATTTCCCTTTACTATTGTTACAAATAATTCAGGGGGCAAACCTATCCAATATACTTTCCTTTTCCTGTTTTCCCCACAACAGTAACCCTTTGGGCTGAGAGAGATTGGCCCAAAGTCATCCAGCTAACTTTCATGGCTAAGGCAGGACTTGAATTCATGGTCTCTGGCTTTCTAGACTGGTGCCTTAACCTCTAGACCATGGGTCGGCCAGCCGAAATATCCAACGAGCCGCACGGGCCCGTTTCCCTAAAAAAAAAAACCCCTGGGAGCCGCACCCGCCCGCGCATGCGCGCGCACCCGCGCATGCGCGCATGCCCGTTCGCGCATGCGCGCGCGCACCCATTCGCGCATGCGCACCCGCCCGCGCCCGCGCCCCCGCCCGCGCCCGCGCACCCGCCCGCGCACGCGCACGCGCCCGCGGCGGAGGCTCCGGAGCCGCAGGTGATCCCTCAAAGAGCCGCATGCGGCTCCGGAGCCGCGGGTTGCCGACCCGTGCTCTAGACCAAACTGGTTCTAAGATATACTATCCCCTCAGGCTTTTCCTTGCCTCTGCTCCAAACTCTGCAAATTTCCAAATACAATTCAGAATGCCTGTGCTCATTTTTAAAGATAAGCATGACTTAAGAAATCTGGAGAGATTCTTTACTATCAGCTTGTATCTGTCTGCTTGGACACAAATGTCTTTGCCAGTTTAAATGGGTGCCGCCCCTGGGGAAAACTTTACCTGGCATCTATTCTGATATCATTTCTTCATTATTTAATGTTATTTAAATGTTATTTAATGTTTTCTTACCCAATTTTTTAATCAGCTTTTATTTCCCATCTTCCTGTTGTATACAGATTATTTGTGATACTACTTTTTTTTAATTCTTGTCAGGTAGTGTATAAATAGTAATTTGTTGGAAAGAACATGTTAATTTATGAAATAAAGTACAAGGGCATGAACACAAATCAACCTCAAATCTCATTTTTATTATAAAACAGGAGTGTATTAAGGATATATGGGAACTATAAATCATAATATATTGTGGATTTCAGTGCCTTGGGATTTTGTTTATTTTAGGGCACCCTTTGAATGATCTGAAAGATTCCTATTTGCACTAGGATTTAATCCTGGAAATATAATATGAAATATAATATGAAATTCTGCTCCTGTTCTTTTTTTGTGTGTGCCACAACTAGTGTTAAAATCTTATGTCCATTATCGACTGGAGCAATATCTTTGTCGTGATTAAGGAGTACATAAATTCACAGCAGTAACTGTCTACCATGATCGATAGCCCTAAATCTAACCTTAACCCACTTGGCAGGAAAAAAAAGAGAGCTGAAATAAGCAGGCTTAATTGATTGGTGGGCAAAAAAATTTGGCAGGCAAAAACAGAACAAGAGCCGTAAAAGTCTTAAGATTAGCTATCCTGAAGGACATCTAGCTTGAATTGTCTGAGATCCTGCTG
The DNA here is from genome assembly GCA_023970755.1 of Azemiops feae. Lineage (NCBI taxonomy): Eukaryota > Metazoa > Chordata > Lepidosauria > Squamata > Viperidae > Azemiops > Azemiops feae. Next base: position 1,923,468 of record JALGBA010000373.1, read on the forward strand.
TTTATGCTCCTAGTTTATTGGCTTTCTGTTTTCTTTCTCTCTTGCCTACCTCATGCTGTCCCTATGACAGGGATTTGGGAAACAAGTGGATGTGTCATATATTGCCAAATACTACAACATGAGTAAAAGCAAAGTTGACAACCAGTTCTACAGTGTGGAAGTAGGTGACTCGACCTTCACAGTTCTCAAACGCTACCAGAACTTAAAACCAATCGGCTCTGGAGCTCAGGGAATAGTTTGGTAAGAGTCACTCAATTTTTCTCAATCTATATTCCTTGTGTTTGTGAACTGAGTTATGGCCCCTGTGGTATGCATTAGGTAGTCCTCGACTTACGACCACAAATGACCCCAAAATTTCTGTTGCTAAGTGAGACATTTGTTAAGTGAGTTTGGCCCCATTTTGTGACCTTTCTTGCCACAGTTGTTAAGTGAATCTCTGCAGTTGTTTAATTAGTAACACGGTTGTTAAGTGAATCTGGCTTCCCTATTGACTTTGCTTGTCAGAAGTTTGCAAAAGAGGATCGTATTACCCTGGGACATTGCAACTGTCATAAATGTATGCCAGTTGCCAAGCAACTTAATTTGGATATTGTGACCATGGGATGCCACAATGGTCATATGTGTGAAAAATAGTCGAAAATCACTTTTTTCAGTGCTGTTGTAACTTCAAATGGTCACTAAATGAACTGTTGTAAGTCGGGGACTACTTGTATGAGTCATGAGTGTTGCCGTAAATTACAATAAACATGTATGCAAGTGCTGAAGTAATAAAAACAATGGTTTGATGCATAAAGATTATAAGATTGCTATTTTGGTTTGCTGTTTTTTTCCCCTCAGAATTCTACATTGGATGGTACTAAATGCCACAAATGAAAGTAAATTAACTGTGATTAATTATGATTGTTTTGCAACAGATACTGGTCAATCTAATAGTCCATCTATCAAAAGTAATTAAAGTATTTTGAGTTTAGTGCGGCATAGATATAATAGTTTCTGAGTCTTCCATGGTTATAAAAATACTAGAAGTAAGGCATGCTTTGAAAAAACTGTTCCTAGACTAAAGATACCACTAATCTCTGCTAAACTCTGCTTATTTCTGGAAATAATAGCATTTGGTTTTTCCTGAACATATTAGATGCTAACTAGCAAAATGATATTGTGGTACACAGCTTACACATTTTTGCAGCTTCTTCCAGAAAGAACATTTCAAGCAGAAGAGTAATTTCCCCTTTTGCTGTTCAAGAACAATCTGGGATTTGCCAGGCAATATGTCTCATCCTGTATAATTTTGAAATTGTCACAAATTCAAGGTTCCCAAAGTTGATGTGACCATTACTCTTTCTTCATGGAGAGAAAAAGAAAAGCTGACATTTCAGCGAAACATATAAATAATATTGTGAAGGTTGCGTTATAAAACAGGAAGGGCTTATCAATCTCACAGTGTAAATAATCAGGTCTTCTATGGTTTATGTTGGTGTTTCTCTGATAAATGGATCTACTGCCTTAAAACCCTGTATAGATGACTTATTTTTTTCTTTCCTAGAATGTTTTGATAGATTTTGGATATTCTTTCTACTTTCATTATGAATGAACCATTACCTTTCTATTAATTTAATAATTAATTTTATGTTATAAAAAGTGAGAAAATGACCATCATTTTCAGAAGTCATGGCTTGATATGTGCAGGAGAGCAATTAAGTTTGGTGTCTGCTACATGCCCATTGCATGGATCAAAGTGTTATCCTAAATCCTCTCGCCCTATACAGTACATACCATTTTTTTACATTTCTTCTTACATTTCCTTTCCTGGTAAGATCATACTGAATTTCCTTCCTAACAATGATTAGGGGGCTGGAGGCTAAAACATACTAAGAACGGTTGCAGGAATTGGATATGTCTAATCTAATGAAAAGAAAGACTAGGGGTGACAGGATACCAGTGTTCCAATATTTGAGGGGCTGCCACAAAGAAGAAGGGGTCAACTTAATCACCTAAAGACAGGATAAGAAGCAATGGATGGAAACTAACCAAAGACAGAACCCACCTTGATCTAAGGAGAAATTTCCCGACAATGAGAACAATTAATCATTGGGACAGCTTGCCTTCAGAAATTGTGGCTGCTCCATCACTGGAGGTTTTTAAGAAGAGCTTGGACAGCCATTTGTCTGACATGTTATAAGGTCTCCTGCTTGTACAGGGGGTTGGACTAGAGGACCTCCAAGGTCCCTTCCAACTCTGTTATCTGTTATTCTGTTAACTTGCAGATTAAAAAAAAAACAGTCAGAAATAGGCATTTGTGATGAATCAGTAGGAGGAACACACTTCAGATCTACACAGCTGTTGAATTTGATTTGTTTGTTGCTTCCACTACTGTCTCCACTCCTATGGGGATAGAAACCACCCCACACCTGTTTAGAAACATATGATAATGTCTCATAGGACAATATTTTCTAGCAGATGGGTTTAGCTCAGACAGGAACAGTCTTTCTCATTTCCTGCTATTTCATCCTTTCAGTAGCTGGAGGCTGGGAATTATTCTAACGGAAAGTGGGCGTAAAAGTCACATAAGTAAGTAAAAATAGAATCCTAGACTCATAGAATTATAAAAATTGTAAGTAGCCATTAACGAGAAACCATTGTGGTGGTTAAGGCATCAGGCTCGAAACAAGGAGAACATGAATTCTAGTCCTGGCTGGGTGACCTTGAGCCACTCTCACTCTCAGCCCTATGAAGCAGCCCTATGAAGCAAGACAGTGGCAAACTATTTCTCAAGTACCTTGCCAAGAAAATTGCAGGGACCTGTCCAGACAATCTCTAAGAACTGGACATGATTGAGCGGGGGGGGGGGGAAGTAGCCATTTAGGCCCTCAAGATCAATTCCCTGTTCAGAAACCAAAATTGTCAGCCATTCAAGGTAGACCAGACCAGAATGCCAGAGCTATTAATGCTAATACTATTTTATTATAAGATTACAGTCACAGACTCTTGCCAGTATGAATGTGCTTCCTTCTTCCCTTTCTTTATCAGTGCAGAACTGAAATACAGTTTCCACTCCAGGATAGCTTGAGATGGAGAGAATTTCTTTTCTACAGGCTTGGTGAGAAGAGCAAGAAAGACGACTTTGACAGAGATTTGCAGGAAGTATTAGCTACATAAAAGGGGCTGAAACATTTTTTAAAATTCCAGAATAATGAGAGGCAGCTCAGGCGGATTCTTCCGTAATTAACTGGAATATAAGAAAGAGGAGGAGGTATGGCACCATCAGGCTTGCAAAGATTTGTTATTATAGCCAACCTCAATAAAAGTAGCTTTAGCTTTCCAGTGGAGTTGATTTCTTGATCTGGACTACCTAGTAGCCTTGACACTTTATCCACATGTTGTGTTAACTGTGGTACCAAGGGATCCTGTTTTTAAGTCATGCAGTATCTTTTGTCTCATCTTCAGCCCAAACCAGAAGCAACTTCCATTCGTCTTTAGGGGATCGAAAAGTCAAGAGGGTGACATTTATTTATTTATTTTTCACATTTCTAAACTGGCCCTCTCCCATGCAGTCAAAAGCCCTGCCTCTTTTCTATGTGTGTCATAGCCAGGAAAATGGGCCAATAATAGAAATAATGTCAATAATGTAAAACTTTACACATTAACAGAAGCGCACGGCCAATGAAGCACACAGCTGATTTGATTTGATGTTTCCCATGCTTCATTAAAAGTAATCTCAGAGTGGGCTTGACTTGCCTTTTTATTTTTCTCCTTTATGCATCCCAAGTGGTCTGGAGGGCTTACTTATTTTACAACCAAGCCCTATTCAAACCATATGAAAAATAGGTTTAATGCTTTTAAAGTTTTGCTTTCACATCAACTCTGTTCACATGACAGAATTGACTGGATCACGAGGAAAGGTAATATGTCGTGCAAGTATTTAAACTCCACCAAATGGCCCATTTTAATCTAGGCAGTCCTAGTTTTATTTGGGCTAAGTTGGTTAATCATGACATATGAACCACACGAGCAGCTATATGGCCCTTATCCAGTGGTGGGATTCAGCCGGTTCGCACCACTTCGGCAGAACCGGTAGCTAATTTTTTGTTGCCCAGGCCCAGAATGGACTTCCGGAAGTGGCATCCACACAGAGAACCGATTGTTCACATATTTGAATCCCACCACTGCCCTTATCTCCTGATATGAAGACAACAACCTAAAGATTCACTACACAACAGCTCTCTGTTGTCATTTTGGTGTTTGATTTCTGTGGCCTTAAGTGAGGTGTTTTTTTTATTTTTTATTTTTAAGAAAGAGGCAAAAATGGATTCGTTGTTGTTCAGTTGCTAAGTTGTGTCCTACTCTTCGCTACTCCCTGGACCATAGCATACCAGGCCCCACCGTCCTCCACTGTTTCCCAGAGTTTGCCCAAATTCATGTTCATTGTGTTAATGATACTTTCTAACCATCTCATCCTCTGCCGTCCCCTTCTCCTTTTGCCTTCCATCTTTCCCAACATCAGGGTGTTTTCCAATGAGTCCTCACAGAACAAATGGAATAAGGTAAATTGCCCGTTATGACATAATTTGGTTTTTCACTCTGAGGGCAGAAAAAAAGTAAATGGAAGTAATAAAGCAAAATGTCAAGAGTTTTTGTATTGGCTGGGAAGTTAAAAAAATGATTGACATACAACTGATCAGCATTGCATGTCTATGCTGCCAAGATACGACTATGAGCTAAATGACGGGGAGAAGGGATGTCTGGGCCCTTTATGTCATGTGTACAATGTGTTTGTGTAATTTGCTTTCTAGAGAGAATCCTGAAAGCTTACTGTGTCATACTAAGTTAGCAGGGCTCGGGCAGACAAGATCACTATGGAGAATAAGGTAGCCTGGATGAATGGAATCTAACCAATTCACATACAACCACCGATTATGTTGTCTCTTTCCTTCACCATGAATGCAGCTACCAGTTGCAGTAATCGTCCCTTGAAGTCTAAAGCAAAAAGTAGTACTTTAGGCCAGACCTAAAAAAAATAATTGTTTTTATAGAAGCATCATGAAGTCCGATCTTTTTTGTGCCAAACGTCCAATGATAAACATTGAACCAACGTAACACATTTTATTTCCTCAAGCCTAAGCAAGGAAAGGCGCTTAATCTCTGTCAAATAGTCTCTTGGCAATTTAGTCTCAATCCATTTTTTAGCTTGCAAAGCAAAACCAGACCAAATGAGACTGGAAATTTCTGGCCAAGTATGCTTGCTGTACAAAACTTTCTCCTTAAATGTTTGCTTTAAGAAAAGTATATGGTAGAAGGAGTCAGGTGGTTAAAGGCAGTGGTTGTTCACTCTTTAGTCCTTGCTAAGTTCAAAGTTTAAGGGCTGGTTATCGGCAAAATTATAATCCATCACTTCTGACAGAGCAATATGAAAAAGCAGCTTCATCCAGAAAGAAATATATTTTTGGGTTTTCATGACATTGATTTCTATGCAGTTTCTATACCAAGGGAGAGTGAACAGCTGCATCTCTATCCTCTCCTAGCCTTCCTTCCTTCCTTCCTTCCTTCCTTCCTTCCTTCCTTCCTTCCTTCCTTCCTTCCTTCCTTCCTTCCTTCCCTCCCTCCCTCCCTCCCTCCCTCCCTCCCTCTTTCATTGGAACTTGATCAAATCAGTGTTGTTTAGAATGGCATTACCTATCAGATGTTCATTGTGAGAAATGCTTCAGAACTGATGAAGCTTCTTGGATGAGAAGCGAAATATCTTCTTCCTCAAGGGAAAAAAAAACCATAATCCAGTTTTCTTTGAGATACCTTTGAGACAACCATGACCTGGATGACTGAGAATCTCCATAGATGCTTCAGAGACACAGGAGAGGGGGAAAAAACCATAAAAAAACACTACTTAATCTTATTTTTTTTCCTGAGTGCAACAGTAAAAGGATGGTTGTACATAAATAACATAGAAGCCCTGTGATGCATCTCTTTGAACAGTTCACAGAAATGCAGAAGTTTATAACAGACAGAAGAAGGAACTGTCACATCACCTGATGTGAAGGTAGGTTGAAGACAGAAGTCTTCCCCAAACTGTTTCTTCTCACTGGCTCACTCATTTTTCCATTGGGCAGCTCTATAGATTCAATTAATCAATCAATTCTAGGATTACATGGATGGTGCTAGATTGGGAGAGGCTATAGTATAAATTGGAGCCCAATCATTTAGTTTGGTACCCTTGCATAAATTAAGTTTTCCATTTTCCTTGATCCCCTAGTACTCTCACACTCTACTGAGTTCTTTATGATCCACCTGCAAACCACTTTAGGATAATTTTATGAAATTGTCTGTGCTTCTGCTGGCCAAATATGCTTTATTCACAATTTAGTCCTTGATTTGCTGCTATACAGGGGAGAGCAATAGTTTATCAACACTTAGCACCTGAAAGGTAGGTTGTTTATTCACTCTTTACTCTAAAAAAGTAGAATAGTTTAATAATATAAATCATAATTATTATTTTGAAAATGATAACTATATTATCTGCATTCTTGCACATCAATTAGCAGAAGAAGACGTGATGTAAATCACTTGTCTTTTGGGGACAATGCATTTTTCCCTTGTGTGGAATACTTAACTAGCTACTTTGATTCAGTCTTGCGTTCCCCTCATGATTCTATATCCAGTAAATACTTATTTTATTTCATTATATTTACATCACACAAGGACTATGTCAAGTAGTCTGTGACATAATAACTCTCCATACCAACCATCCATTGATCCTATTTAATGAGCAATATTTACATAAGGTTCACATTATATATTTTGTCAAATATCCTATATTGCTGGAGTGGAACTGTAGAAGCAATTCATTTTGAAATTTCCAAGATCTGTACGTACAATATAGCAAACTAACTTCCATTGACAATTTCAATAATTGTATTTGTACTCATTCACTAATGAGTGATGCAAGGGCTTATCTACAAGGACTTGTTTCTGTTCTTTGACAAGCACCAGGCAGCTTGAGGTTGCCATTTAAATGCCTAACAAAGCATGGAGCTATTCTAATACAGTTTTGGAGCATTACAGGAAATTAAAATCCTGGCCTTTGGGACCTCATGGAGTGGGATGGGGGACATCAAAGAAACCAGACTCTTAAAAGTACAACATAGTTCTTCAAATCTGCAGTTGACCTTGTTCCTATGTTAAACAGTGTAATAATACCCTTTTCAGAATCCTGGCTTAGAAAGCCTTAATCTTTTTTTTTTCTACCAGAGATAAAGCTAGAAGCAATTATTTTAGACTGTAACAGCATTTTTTCTTCTGATTTACTGCTATTAAAGAACTAATGAACTGATCAGAATAAGAAAACAGGCTAGGGAGTAGGCTTTTTACTTGATAGAAATAATAATAAAAAAGAAACATGCAGGAGCCAGCAAACAGTGGAACCCATGAATATACAGTATACTATTGGTGCTTTGCTGCTAATAGGATAACATTAATTTATTCATCCACTGACATTCTTTAGCATTAGGCTGATATTGCTAGTCAGTTTGAAGAATGGTTATAAATATCATTTCACTTTATATTGAAAAAATGACATATTTTATTCACTACAGTTGGACAATTTTCATTCCATATGAAAGTTTATCGCGGTGGTCCCCAATATTTGCACTTGGTGGCCCGGCTGGATGGGGAGAGGGAAACCGGGCTGCATGAACGGCTGACCGGCACACACGTGTATATGCGCACAGCTTGACTTGTACGAGTGACGGGCTGCTGCGCACACACATGTTGAGCTGTGTGCACGCATGCTGGCTCGCCGCTTAATAATAATAATAATAATAAAGTTGGAAGGGACCTTGGAGGTCATCTAGTCCAACCCCCTGCTCAGGCAGGAAACCCTATACCATTTCAGACAAATGGCTGTCCAGTCTCTTCTTAAAAACTTCCAGTGTTGGAGCATTCACCACTTCTGGAGGCAGATTGTTCCACTGGTTAATTGTTCTAACTGTCAGGAAGTTTCTCCTTAGTTCTAGGTTGCTTCTCTCCTTGATTAGTTTCCATCCATTGCTTCTTGTCCTGCTTTCAAGCGCCTTGGAAAATAGCTTCACTCCCTCTTCTTTGTGGCAGCCCCTGAGATATTGGAACACTGCTATCATGTCCCCCCTTGTCCTTCTCTTCATTAAACTAGACATACCCAATTTGAGCAACCGTTCCTTATATGCTTTAGCCTCCAGTCCCCTAATCATCTTTGTTGCTCTTCTCTGTACTCTTTCTAGAGTCTCAACGTCTTTTTTACATCGTGGTGACCAAAACTGGATGCAGTATTCCAAGTGTGGCCTTACTAAGGCATTGTAAGGCTTGCGCAAGTCGAGTTTCGTACATACATGCCAGTCCACTGCTACGTGCCCCGGTTCCGAATAGGCCATGGCCTCATAGTGGGCTGCGGCCCAGGGGTTGGGAACCTCTGATTTATAGCATAGAAGCCAAGATCCTCTTTTGCAAAGCAGCTGGGAGTTGGAGAAAGCAAGCATCATTGGGAAAAAGAGTTAAGCTATAATTTTTACAGATTCAATACCTGTGAATTCAAGCCATAATGGCCTTGTCCAGACATGATACTATATCATTATGGAGGGCTTGCATATCATGCTAAGCAAGAAGATACATTATTATATCACAAGACCATATTATATCTAAACTGTCACCTTGGGCTAGCACAGTGATGGCGAACCTTTTAGAGACCGAGTGCCCAAAAACTGTCCCCGCCCCTGCCCCACCCCCTGCCCCACCCCCACTCCGCCCCACCCTGCCTGCCCGCAGGGCCACTCACCGCCTCCAGGGCCCACCGCAGATCACCCAGGCAGCCCAGCAGCACCATGGCGGCCACGCCCTCTGCCCGCGCCCTGCAGCATCAACTGTGCATGATGGGGCGTGAGGGCAGAGTCTTGTCCACGCTGCCTGGCTGCCATGTCCTTGCTCCACGTGGGCCACGCTCGGGGGTGACTCTCCTCCAGGGGGGCTGCTGGTGAGGGGATCGCGGGGGGAGGCAAGGCTGGGGCAACGGCACGTGTGCCCACAGAGAGGGCTCCGAGTGCCGCCTCTGGCACCCGTGCCATAGGTTCGCCACCACTGGGCTAGCATGTCAAGGAGCAGATTTGCAGCTTACCTCATTAAGGCTACGTAATTTAATACAGAAATCAATTAAAAGCAGGTTAAATAAAATATCGAATGCCTGAGGCATTCCTGACACCTTCTCAGTGCATAAAAAGCAAGTGTAGTAGTATAAAATGTAAACATATAAAAATTGGAGCAGTTGTAGCACAGAGAAAATCTAAGGCAGCCTTTTTTTGATACAAGAGAAAATTGTAATTCAAGCACTGAAATATAAATTATTACTGGGCCCCTTTCAAGCCTTAAGAGTTGTGTAGCGATAAAATGGAAAGATTGGCATGGTGATTATTCGACAAATCCTTCCATCCTTTTTATAAAACCCCATTTTTAGCTCTTGATGATGCTATGGAGAAAAGCAGGCATATACCTCGTATTTATGTTCTTTTATGTTTCAGACATCTTTTGTTGCGATACAAAGGTACTCTGTGAAATGTAGAATTCAGAATTCGGTGGCATTATTTCCTGTCTTTTTAGCTAGTTTTGCCCAATGAAAATGGGTGTTGGAAGTCATGGTTCAGCAATACTTAGAAGATATGAAGTCTCCAAACACTAATGTATATCTCCTTAGTAAGTAAAAGTGTGACTTCTATAAAATAAAAGTGTGACGTCTGTATCAAAACAACGCTTTGATTAAAACCATCATTATAGAAATAAAAGCCATCATATATTCTTTGGATCCATAAGGTAAAATGTTCACACTCAGCCCTAGAATTGGCTGTTTATTGATGAAGCAAAAAGACTGGTTAATATGGTTCTGTATATGTGAGGTTTAATTTTCTATTTTTCAAACATGAGTTTTATGTATTGTATGTTTGTTTTTGTCCCTTTTTAGATTTTTTTTTTAAATCTTTGGGTGTATTTACATATATTTTATAATATCTTATTATTGGATATTATGGTAGCAACAAAAAATCAGTTTTTCAAAGTGAGTCGGAGGGTCTGCTGCTTTTCTCTTTAATTAAAACTGATTTGATGATGGAATTTAAATAGGGATTCACTTTTGCCATGTCACCTTGTTGTTGTATACTGATTACCAGTTTGAGTGCAACATTGAATCCAAGTGAAAACATACCTTGAGTAGAAGATTCTCAGTCATCCGGGTCATGGCTGTCCCAGAGGTGTTTTTCAAAAGGCAACTGGACTGTCTTTGTTTTTTCTTTGAAGACTTTCACTTCTCATCCAAGAAGCTCCTTCAGTTCTGACTGAATGGTGGGGAATGGAAGGATTTATATTCCTTGCAGTATCTGGTCGTTAGCTCTCTGAGAGTCATTGAGGCCTTGTCAACGCTGTTAATATGGGATATTATTGCATTGACAAGATATGCAGAACTGTTTGGTATTTTTGGAGTTAAATCAGATGACATACAAAGGGAGGAGATTTGTGAAGAAAAGCGGGAGACAGGGAAGGGAAGTGAATCTTTGGCCTCCAGCCTAATTGGAAGACGTAAATTATCACTGAAAGTAAGGGAGGAGTTTAGCAAGATAAGCTAGACGCAAGCCAGAGAAATCCAGATTCTGGCATCCGCTTTGTAATGTGCCGAAGTATTGTTGCAGAACTCCTGGGAAGAAATGCAAAATAAAGTATCTAAAAGGGAAAATAATGTCTCAGGTTTCTTGGAATGCTTCTTCCTTCGGATCACAACAGACCACTTGCAAGTTTATCTGTGTCCTCAGGGTCACCTGAATCAGAGTGTAAATGGGTGTGGAACCTTCTTGGAATTGCTGAAAGTTCTGTGTTGTAGACATCTATGTTAAAACTGAGCAGCCCTCTCTCAACAGAGGGGGAAGGATGTGACACCATCTGTCTCCTATCTACAACACAGTCCTTTCAGCAGTTCCAAGAAGGTCCCACACCCATTTACACTCTGATTCAGGTGACCCTGAGGGCACAGATAAACCCGCAAAGGGCCTCAACAATTCTCAGAAAGAGTGCTAATGACCAGGTGACTGCAAGGAATATAAATCCTTCTATTCCCCACCATTCAGTCAGAACTGAAGATGCTTCTTGAATGAGAAGCGAAAGCGTCTTCAAGGGAAAAACAAAGAAAGTCTAGTTGCCTTTTGAAAAGCACCTTTGGGATACCTCGACCAGCTTCTCATACAATTCATTTCAATAGTTTGCTAAGATATAACCTAAACAAGGATCCTCACTGCTAGGTCTAACCAGTTCTGGAGCTGATGCACCAGATGGAATTGTTTTCCAGCTACTGCTACCAGGAGATTCAGAGATACAGTGAGGTCTGGAAGCACTCTTAGATGGTGGATCAGCTTTCTTAGGTAATGGTATATCACAGTGGTGGCGAACCTATGGCACGGGTGCCAGAGGCAGCACTCAGAGCCCTCTCTGTGGGCACGTGTGCCGTCGCCCCAGTCCTAGGCCTTCAGCTGGGTTTTATAAAACCTTTTCGCTTTAGGCCTCCGCCGCCATGTGCAAAAAAAATATATATGTTCAATCAGTCAATTTCAACTTCTCGTGGAAAAAAAAAAGATCTTGCAAAGTTGGAATTGATTGAACTTTTTAGTCCCACCCTGTCTGCCGTTACCACCGCAGCCACGCCCACTCAATTGGCCACACCCAGCCAATGGGCCACACCCACCCGGCACTCGACAATGCATAAGTGGGTTTTGGGCTGCAATTTGGGCACTCAGTCTCTAAAAGGTTCGCCATCACTGGTATATCATCTAGAACAAACTAAACGAAAAAAAGTCTAGCTTCATAAATGATCAACCACAGAAACAAGGTGGCAGGTAAAAAGGAACGGAGCATCTTGGTTGAAGACTTGGCTACAAACATTTACAGCAATGTTTATGCGTTGCAACATTTTCCTGCAGGTTCTACTTGGTTAGAAATATTTGCCACCATTACTTGGATATAATGAAAACTACTGTTTTTTCTGCCAAAGTACCACAAAACTTTTTAACTCAGTTTCAATTTTTTTCCAGTGTATTTGTATGTATAAATTGTGGCTGAGATAATGCAAATAACAATTTTCTGTCAAGGGTGCCTTCAGAGCTTGGGATCTTTTTCAACCAGTTTGAATTTTGCCTAGCTTTTTACTAATTCCGATATATAATTTAGGATATATCTGTCAAAAGGTGTTATTAAATGTATACCAGATATTAAAGCCAAATGCTTAATCACAGTCCTTATGAAAAAAAAATGCCTGTATTCTACAGCCATAATTGGTTTGCAACAGCAATAATTTCCATGTTATGTATAGACCCAGAGCCAAAAGTGATGCTTCTGCAAAGCTCATCATCTACATTAAATTATTCTTTGAGAGAATTTACTAGCAAAAAATGTAACTTTAATGATTTGGATCCAAAAGTAAAAAAAAAAAAAAAAAAAGTCCAAGGAATAATTGTTCCTGATTTCATTAAGTGATACCTAGAGATATTTTTAATAATTTTTTAGGTAGGTAAAAAGGGTGAATTTTAGAAATGCAATTGTAACACACACTTAGCATTTCAGTCCCCTCCCCTGCTTTTTTTCCTCTCTCTCTCTCTTTCTAGGGAGAAGGAGGCAATGGAAGCAAATGCAGTTTATTGTCCCCGTATTTGAAGATAATGTTATATTATCATTCCCATCCCATTGCATAGTGATGGCTGCTGAAATGATATCACTTGGTCTATTTTCAGGCTGCAGGAGTGACCCTGTAATCTTTGCAAACCACCAAAAATAAGCAAATAAATAAATAAAATAAATAAATAAATGTCAGAGATGGGTTCATTTAATCCGAGAAGCAGCTGTAGCTGTATTCCAGCCAATCGGGGGGATTGATTGGAAATCCTGATCCAGCTAGTGTCAAGGGATTGGAACAATGTACGTGCTGGCTCGAAGTATGGATATTCACTGGAGCTGGGAATTATGCCATACAAAAACCGATTTGGTCATTAGTCTGTTCTATTTGAATACCGTGTTCTGCGAGTTAAGAAAAACAAATACAAAAGAAAGATTTATTTCTTCAGGTAAATACATTTCTCCAGATTTATTTTCCTGTGGAACCTTCCTTATCACTCACTATGCATGTGCATTTAATAAAGGAGAAGTATTTGCAGCTCAGGGTTGAAATGAGGTGTCCTTGGTATTCTCTGAGCCTGGTTGTTTTCTTGTAGACATTTCATTATCCAAACTAGGTAACATCATCAGTGCTAGTGCTAGGAAATGAAACGGTCTGCAAGAAAACAACCAAGTTCAGAGAACATCAAGGACCCCTCATATGTGCATCTTTTTCCCTAATAGTTTCTATTGAGGGAATCATCTTCAGAATGAATTGCTTTAAAGGGGCCTCACAATTCCTTCTACTGCTCCCTCTTTCTCAGTGTAGTGAGTAATGGAATGTTTGATAGTTGTTTTTTTTTGCTTACTTTACCACCTGCACCTTCTTCCCTTGGGTCAATCCAATAAGTTGACCCCTCTTCTTTGGGGCAGCCCCTCAAATATTGGAACACTGCTATCATGTCACTCCCAGCCCTTCTTTTCACTAGACTAGAAAACCCAGTTCCTAGAAATATTAGCAATGGGACCTGTATAAGTCTGACATGTTAGAAATGTGGTTTTTTAGTGCATGGACTAAGCATCTCACGATCCACTAACTGCAAGGGGTGATGTGTAGATAATTATAGAAATATTCTGTGTTCCCTTCTTTGTCTCTCACTCAGGCTGAGATTGCTATCTTAGGTAACTTCCTTCTCTTCATCCCAGGAACACATTTGTAGAGTATAGAATATGCTCACAGACTCTCCTCCTAATAGAAATAGCTAGCTAGATGGTAGACTTTGCCCAACTCTATAATGGCTTTGCTTGAATAAATCTGTGATAGCTATAAAACCTACTTTACTAATTATTCCTCAGTTCAGGTTCCTATTCTTATATACATACATAGAATGCAAAGTGAAATGCCTCACTTTAAGATTGCAGCTAATCCCTTTTAGACTACGCTTTTCAGTTTCTTGTCCAGCTTTTTTCTTCCATGCATTCCTTACTTCTAAATAAACTAACTTTTCTATACATGGATCGTATCTAATCTTCCTTGGTCTGTTCTTAAACCTGCCGGCAAAATTTTATCTTTGAAATGTTATCTATTTTAATAAACCTCCAAACATTTCTATAATTTCATCTTGTGCAAGCTAATTGATACAGATTGGCACTTGGAGAAGGAGTGTGCCATTTTAGTGCATGGACTGGTTTGCGTGTGAATATTTTGGCTTTGAATCTGGCAACTCTAAAACATTCATCAGAACCCGAGGAAATCAAAAGTACAGAATTTTTTAAATCCTAGATTATCACCAGGTTTTACTAAATGGAATGAAAATGAATAGTACAGTCCTATTAAACTGTGTTTGTCCTTTTAAGCTCTTTAAATTTTACATGAACATTCTAAGTTCCACTGTGTTCATCCCTAAGTATGTTTCAGAATGCCATTATATGATTAAATGATAATCATTAAATAAATGATTGTAGGAGATGACCAGGCTGACCCCAAGGATGGGGGTCAAATACATCATCAGTTTGCCCCATAAGACACCTAAGTTCAGCCCCTCTTGAAATAGTTGACTCTTATCTGGCACCAATTCACCTTGAGTATTAGTAGTTTAGATTCTTGTGTATAAATAGCATGAAATAAACTTGCGGTACTTTTGAACTCTATCCTGGTTCTTGATTTTTTGCACCTGATAATTATTCTGTACACTTGTATATAGATTGAAGAAGAGTTTGGTGAAAAAAGTATATTTAATTTTCTTGTGATATAGGTATATATATTACACATAACAAAAGGAATTTGGGGGAGTTAAGATATGAAATCCATCTTCTAAGGTAGTTGCCCACTATTTGATGTTTTTATTAAATATAATTCATTTAAAATCTGTTTCTTCAAAATCCAAGAGGTCCACAAAACATTTTTCACTGATCATTCTAATGAATAAATCAACTAAAAGCTGCATCCCTACAGGAAATATCCCAAGAATGTTCTGTCGGGACAAAATATCTGAGGTCTTTGAGATTAAATCTTGAAAAAAACCTTTGAATGTTGGCAGTACTCCTTAGTAGAATTTCATAATTCTACACTTTTGGTAATTTGGATACCTGAATACAATAACAAAATACATGGTTGTGAAGAATGCAGATGCATTTAAACATCTTTTTTTCTCAGTAAACTATACAGAAGCAATGTCTGGGACGAGATTATGTCTCTGCTGTCACAGATCCTGGAGAGAAAATTGGTTGGTTGGTTTCATATATCTATATACTGATCTTTCTCCAAGGAACTCATTGCAATTTAAATTGCTCCCAGTAGGCCTTTCATCAAATGAATAGCTGTCTTATCTTCAATAGTTGAAGCTTATCATGTCCCTACAGACCTTTCGTTGGTCCTACATCCTTGTTTTTGAAGCCAAAGGTTTTGCCTAATATTTTAAAATAAGAGGGGTCTTCTTCATCCTGAGATGAAGAAAAACCTTTGTCTGGACTCTTATCAGTGCTGGTGAGGTTTAAAATTATTGCATGTTTGAAATTAAAATAGAAAAATAAAGAGGAAGTTAGGTTACCACCGCTTTAAGAGTTAAGCCAAAATACCATTTTTAGTATGTACTGACAATTTAGAAATTATCAATCATTTAAGAATTCTCTAATGTTAAGTAATTATAACAGCTAAACAAGTAAGATTTTTGTCCTCTTTGTGCTCCTCTTTTAATTTTAAGCATTCTTTTTCAAGTTTTCCTCTCAAGATTTTGAGCCAAGTCTCATATCTGGAGGGCTTCAAGTTGAAGAAGGCAGATTTATATTTTCTCTCTCTGGTTTTGTCTCTCATCTCACCTCTGTGAAGTATGTCCTTGCTTATGTCACATTATTCATATTTAAATTTGGCAAATTTATGGAGTGGTTTTGCTTTAGGCTGTTTGATTTTCGTTGCCATGCTAAGGTGGATATTCTCTGAGGTAACATTCATCTCAAACATAGTCTATGCCTGTACATGTGAAATTTCTTTGTGAAATTTCTTTCCCTTGAAAGGGCACAACCCTGTCCCCTTCAATATTATCCAGGAAGACAAGCAAAACAGAAACTCACCTCACAGGGTGGTTGTTGAGGTGCAAATAGGAGGAGAAAGAAATACAGGTAGTCCTCGACTTACAGCAGTTCATTTAGTGACCATTTGAAGTTACAACGGCCCTGAAAAAAGTGACTGTTTTTCACCCTTACGACCCTTGCGGCATCCCCATGGTCACATGACCAATATTCAGACCCTTGGCAACTGGCTCATATCTGTGACAGTTGCAGTGTCCTGGGGTCATGTGATCACCTTTTACGGCCTTCTGATAAGCAAAGTCAATGAGGAAACCAGATTCATTTAACAACTGTGTTATTAACAAGTGCAGTGATTCACTTAACAACTGTGGCAAGAAAGATCATAAATGGGGCAAAATTCACTTAACAACTGTCTCACTTAAAAACAGAAATGTTGAGCTCAATTGTGGTCGTAAGTCGAGGAACATCTGTGTTAGGTATGTTAGCCACCTCGAGCTATTTATCAAAATAATAAAGGCAGGAAATACATAGATAAATCTCATCTGGGTTGGATTGGAAATTATGTTGTATCTTCTCTGTTTGCCTCTCAAAGCATTTATTTTGATTCCTGCAACATTTGTTTCATAAAACAATCATAACTCAGATGATTTATTTCCTGCCAGTTGAAATCAGCTCTTTGCAGGTCATTAAAGACAACTAATATCCAGACTGAGACAGCACTGATTCACACATCATGCTGAGCTTCAGTTTAACTATAATATATTGAATGAATAAAGTTAACATGGTTTGCACAATTCATAAGCCATGATCATACAACTTTAAGCACAATCTAATGAATTTATTATAATTAAATGTAATGTATGAATGATATGACTTAGATATGTGCATACCTAATATGATGATACAATACTCTTGTTCATAGTTCATTTGTTTTGGCTTTAGCAATTTATGTGTTTAGTTGAAAGCAATATTTCTCCCAATTAAACTGGGCCATTAAAATTGATTTTTACTGTTTTGTTTATTTTAATACACTCCGTCACAACTGATTGATGTTAAACCAGTATTTTTTAAATTGTACGTATTGAAGTTAAGCTATAGCTTTTGTAATAAAACTATAGCTGACTTAGAATTCTTGTATTTTTTTAAAAATATAACAGCTATATATATATTAAGATAAAGATATGGTTTAAGCAAGAAGTTTAACTATAAATCCTTCCAGAAATATGACCACATTTTTTAATCCACAAGCTATGCTTTCAAATGTGTTTTGTAAATATTGTATTTGTTGTCCCCTAGAAACAGGCAAGGTTAGGAAGTAGGAGTTGTTAGGAGTTTTCAAATATAATTTATTGCAGTCAGAGTATGTTATCAGAATCCTGAAAGCCTGATAAAGCCCCTGTGTACTTCAACTTACACTTAACACAGTCAAGGGAGTTATTTTGAGTTTATTTCTTACCTTCTTTATTTTTTTGCAGTAATTTGTTCTTTAATGGCTCAACATTGCCTTCACTCCTTCTCTGCATTTCTCTGCTGGTATGGCAAGTAAGATTACAATGATTCTAGACCAGCGTATTTTACTATCTGTGGCCTTCAACTCCCAGAATTCCCCAGCCAGAATGCTGGCTGGGGAATTTTGGAGTTGAGTTCCACACATCTTAAAGCTGCCAAGGTTGAGGTTCTACATGGTCAGGAAGCAACAAATGCAAGCCGGCTTCTCTTTCCCCCCATTTTTAAAAATCTTAATCTGTTTGATGTTCTGTAATTCTGGGTGGGTAAACCTAGCTTTGTCTTCTCAGGAGCAAATTCCACTGAATTCAGATATGTATTGGATTCTATCTAAATTATGGCCAGGCTAATAGTGAATTTTTTTTTTGTGGACAAGTCCTCATAAAGCTTTTTATACTTCCCATACAGGCAATCCTCGACTTACAACCACAATTAGGACAAGAATTTCCATTACTAAGCTAGACAGTTGTTAAGTGAGTTGTGACTAATTTTACAACCTTTTTGCCATGCATCACTGCAGTTAAGTGAATCAAAGGGCCGTTAAGCAAATTCAGCTTCCTCCATTGACTTTGTTTGTTGGAAACTGACTGGAAAGGTCGCAAATGGTGACCATGTGACTCCAGGATTCTGCATCTGTCGTAAATACATGTTGGTTCCCCAGCACCCAGATTTTGGTCACGTAACTGTTGAAGGAAAAGTCTTCATCATGATTCAATCCAAGCCGGGAATAAACAACATGGCGACTGCTTTAGAAAGAAGGTTGCAGTTTATTGAAGAGGAGAGCCAGACAGAAAGATGGCTCTGGAAGAAAAGACAGTGAGCACATGTAGGGAGTGGGTTTTTATACCCTCTGGAGCCTTTTGTTTGGAGTTGTTCCTGTGGCATGAACTTTGACCTGAGTCTGAGTGTGCCTTTCTGGTATTCTGATGGTGGTGGGTTAATCCTATTATGTCCTGTCTTAGAGTTTGGGTGGAGTATGTAGATTTTAGGTGTCTTTGTCTTCTTAATCTTCTAGCTGGGGGCCTCCAACCTTCCTGGATTATTTACATCTGCATTTCTACAGAGCTGGTTTCTGCTTGGGGAAGGGAGACTTGGGGCTATTAAAAAACTGGGCATGCTTTTCTGCCTCTTTAAGATCCTTTGAGGAAATATATTTTTCTGCCCTTTTAATATTTCCTTCTCTGGGGGGCTGATTTCCCACATAACCATAGGGATGCTGCAACAGTGGTAAATGTGAGGACTAGCCATGAGCCACTTTTTTCAGTTCCATTGTAACTTCGAATGGCTGCCAAATTAATGGTTGTAAATTGAGGACTATTTGTATTGCTTTTGTGCAAATTCATATAAAGAAATTAGTTGCAGCATACAAGAAGAATCAAATCAATTATGATAGTACAAGTAGTCCTCAATTTACAATAATTTGTTTAGTGACCATTTGAAGTTACAATGGCATTGAAAAAACTGACTTATGACCGTTTTTCACACTTAACGACCGTTGCAGCATCCCCATGGTCACGTGATCAAAATTCAGACACTTGACAACTGACTCATATTTATGACAGTTGCAGTGTCCCGGGGTCATGTGATCACCTTTTGCGATCTCCTGATAAGCAAAGTCAGTGGGGAAGCCAGATTCACTTAAAAATTGTGTTACTAACGTAACAACTTAGCAGTAATTTACTTAACAACTGTGGCAAGAAAGGTTGTAAAATGGGGCAAATTTCACTTAGCGACTGTCTTGCTTAGCAACAGAAGTTTTGGGCGCAGTTGTGGTTGTACGTCAAGGACTACCTGTACCACAAATGTTTAGCCATTCATCATTCTCGCATGTGGTAACTGTGATAGCTACAAAAATCACCGTGTTTTGGCCTTCAGTTCACTCAGCCCATTGGCAAGCAGAGCCAATCTGCTGCTATATACAGGGGAGTGCAGTGGTGGGATTCAGCCGGTTCGCACCACTTCGGCAGAACCAGTAGCTAATTTCTTGTTGCCCAGGCCCAGAATGGATTTCCAGAAGCAGCATCCACACCGAGAATCGGTTGTTCACATATTTGAATCCCACCATTGGGGGAGTGACCATATCCCATGTTGCACTCAACTTCATATATTACCTAAGTGAAAATCTAAGCTTATTGGCAATCTGTATTTTGTACTGGCACGCTCCCTTATTATTATTATTGAATGAATGAAAGCCAAAACAAGGGGACAGAGCAATAATAAATAATTTTGCTTCGCTAACATTAAAATATAACATAGGTAAAGTGTCTATGAAGATTCTCAGTCATCCAGGTCATAGTTGCTTTTTATTTTTGAAAAGCAACTGGACTGATTTTTTGAGGAAGAAGATGTTTCACTGATAGGAAACATCTTCCTCCTCCTCAAAAAAATCAGTCCAGTTGCTTTTTCAAAAATAGAAAGCATCTTTGAGACAACCTATGTAAAGGCAGATTATTCCATCAACCCTGATCAGTGAATTAAGTGAATTAAGTTAAAGAATACCTTCCTTTCTTTAATCAGTATGTAACAAAAATGTAGTAGTCCATACTAGAAGGAGCTTACATTTTAAAACATAACATAGGGAAATAACTAAAGTGTTGTGTCCTGGGCCTTGCTGAGTCATTCCTCATAAAGGAAAATAGTGGGCATGGAAGCAGAGATAAAAAGAGGAGAAACAAGGGAGAGAAATGCATTTATGTCAGGCTTGATATTTTATTCAGGGTGGACAAATCTTTAAGTGCCCCTGTGTATTTTACACTTCATATATAGGGGTATTTGGGACTATATTGTTACAGTGGGGTTTGAGGGCTAAGAATTTGGGCCAAAAAGTGTACATAAAGGGTTATCTTCATGAAAGAATTTGATGCCCTATAGCCTTCATGAATTTATCTTCTGAATTTTGGTATAAAAAAAAATATTTGCTAAATTAGACTATCAACACAATCTAACAGATGGTCTGAAGAGGAAAGAATCAGACAAAAAAATAGTCTCCAAAGTTAAGGCATGTTTATGTGCATTTCTATCTGAATACTAGGAGGGAGAATAAGTTGCCAGCAGGAGATGCCAGTTTTCATTATGGGTCCCTACTGATTTTCTATTGCCATTGTCATTTGATTCTGATACTTGCTTTAAGACATGTTGTTACACAGCAGGCATCTGAGGGTGTTGGGCAGAAGATTTCCCCGGTAGCTTTCACACCAACTGCAGCAGAACCAACATAAATCAGTGAGAAAGAGTCAAGAAGTCCAAAAAGAAGTAATGCTAGCACGCCAAAAGTGAGCTGGGCAGGAACAACTCCAGTCTTAAGCCTGTCAGTGGTTTACCTACTTGCAGCTGAGTGCTTTTCAATTGCTTAAATTTACTTTCTTGTTTTATAGTGTATGTGAATATGTTTGTGTGGGGAGGAAGAGGTCATGGGGAATGACCGATGTTCATGGCGGAGCACTGGCTCTGAAGCCAGAAAGTTGATGGCCCCCTAGCATTTCCAGTGAAAAGAAACAGTAGCAAATTGTGGTGGAACGCAGCACAGTCCTACCTCGACACTCGATTTCTTAAAACCCGTCGAATTCGGTATTTGAATTCGGGTTTTGAAGCAGAAATCTTGTCCCGGCACTCATCTTTCTTCTGGTAGTGGACACACAAGGAAGAACTTGCTGATGTCGGCTGCTTTGTGCCACACTATTTCTTCTGGCCAAAAATCATGTGGTTTTCTCGGTACCTGTTGGTTTTAATATTCATCACATCTTCCGGAACAAATTACCAACGAGTACCGAGGTACCACTGTACAGAATCTATCTATCTATCTATCTATCTATCTATCTATCTATCTATCTATCTATCTATCTATCTATCTATCTATCTATCTATCTATCTATCTATCTATCTATCTATCTATCTATCTATCTATCTATCTATCTATCTATCATCCATCCATCTATCATCCATCCATCTATCATCCATCCATCTATCATCCATCCATCCATCCATCCATCCATCCATCCATCCATCCATCCATCCATCCATCCATCCATCCATCCATCTATCATCTATCTATCTATCTATCTATCTATCTATCTATCTATCTATCTATCTATCTATCTATCTATCTATCTATCTATCTATCTATCTATCTATCTATCTATCTATCTATCTATCTATCTATCTATCAATCAATCAATCAATCATACTTCTTAACCACCCAAAGAGGCAAATCAGCTTGGAAACTTGGTGTGTAGGAAGAGAGACAAGGCAGGCCCTCCCTAGCCTTTCACAGATACATCTAATAGCTATGCAGATTTGTGCTTTAGTCTGGCAAGATTCCTGTGTATAAGTGAGCAGCAATAAAGAAAATAACTTGCTGAAATAACTCCTCCTGTCATTCTTTAGCCTGACTTCCTTGAGCCTGACATAGATAATGCAAAGACTTTTGTCTTTAATTCTGGCAAAAGAAACGAAACTAGCCTAAGCTAATATAAGGCAGTATTACTAGAAGATAAGCTGTTGGGGGGAGTGGAGAATAAGACCTGTAGCACCCTGTTTCCTATGCATTAGGTAAATAAATAGGGTGTTTCTATGTAAGAATAAACCCCATGGAATTGTTACTACTGAAATTATTTTGACCTTGAAAATATATTTGACAAGAAAGAAGAGCTCAATCCTCTGCTTATTGATGGCATACATCTTTCTTTTAGCTTTTCCTGCTTTAAAAAAATGTGGCCATGAGGATGAACAAATAAAATCTTTGCTCCATTGCTGAATTAATAAGTTTTGTTTTTTCATTACAACTGGAAATGAATGGTAGGTGGGGAGATGTGCTACAGCTATATTACATTTGATTTATTTAAGCTCAGAGCACTGTGTTATGCATCTTTAAGTGATATCTATCTGGGAACATGGCTGCAACCTTTGCTTGAAATTATGATGTTCTCCATGATTGAAATATTCAATTTGATAGAAAAGGTCAGAGAATTCAGTCTGCCTGTGCTGTTTGTTGTTGATCTGCAGTTCCCAGCCTTTGGCATGGCTGCTTTTGATTGAAACAAGCTGATATGAGGAGAGGGCCATGTGGAGGGTCTTGTTTACCCTTATTTCTTGTGCATCAGATGCAACATTCATGAAGAATGTTAGCCACACATTAACAGAACAAGAGAGCCAATATGTACTAGACTCTCTAGAGGCTTTTTTCTTTCCCTGCCAAATTATTGAACCTTTATATTGTCACAGTTTTAAGGAGACTAAAGGGAATTCTGGAAAATGAGCCTCCCCTTTTCCGAGGAGAAAAGGAAAGCTTGAATATCTCCTGTGAGAATTGAGGTTAAAAGTCACTAACAATAGTGGATTATTATGCTGCTGAAATGTATGATGATTATACCTCTGAAATATAGATTAAAGTGTCTACCAGTCTACTATCTTACAAGCTGGGGATGGAGACATAAGTTTCTTACAGTCTCTCTTTCTGAATGGCACTTCCTTTTAATAAATAGAACTGGGAATTCTTATTTCTCTCTCGCCCTCCCCCAGTTTTTCCTGGCATAAATACATTATTAAACATAGATGATATGCTCTTTTCAACATTATATCTTCTGTGAAAAGGTAAGAAATAAATCAACCAGCTGTGATTTTCTAGTGAAGTAAATCTTTCTAGATAAATAAGTCTTTATCCTCATTGGTGGTGGTGGTGGTGGGGTCAATGTTCTGAAATTACTACTGTATAGACCAGGGGTAAGCAATCTTGGCTCTTTTATGACTCGTGGATTTCAACTCCCAGAATTCCTGAGCCAGCATGGCTCAGCTTGGAAACTCTCCCTTTCCCCTCAGCATGGCTGGCTCAGGAATTCTGGGAGTTGAAGTCCACGAGTCATAAAAGAGCCAAGATTGCCTACCCTTGGTATAGACCCAGCATTCCATTTTGTAAATGTAAAATTTCAGGTTTATCCATGCATTTCCTGAAACTGTGCAAAAGCAGTTTAACCCAGTGATACTATTATTAGGTGAAATTAGAAATAACATTAAAGGAAGAGGCATTTTAGTTTTGGTTATTAGTTTTATAATAGTACTAATTAGTAGATTAAGAGTACTATTAATACTAATAAGAGTAGCCTCTAGGCGAGTGAACTGCAAACAAGTCAAATAAATAAGACATTTTCTAAAAATATGTTTACTTCTTGTTCCCTCTTAGAAGTCTCTTTATAAAGAGCACTGAAACAGTATTGCTGTTAGGAACGCTCAGCAGCCTTTCCTGATCTATTGCCCTCTAATTTTATCAGACTTCAGTTCCCTGAATAAAAGAATGAATTCCTTTTATAGGTTGGGAGGAGTGAATAGAGATAGACTATATTCTTTATTCCAAGAATGAATCCAGTTCAGATCAGAGTTTGGCCAAGCACACAATTCATTGCAGATTAATACAGATGAGCATATGGGTCAGTGAGACTATATACATTATAAATTAAATTACATTGGAATAAATTGAATTCAATTAATGGACAGGATAAATAATTACCAAGCATGCAGGTAGTCCTCATTTAGGGATTGCCTTGGACAGTGCCTGTTCACAGTTATGACAGTGATGAAAAAGTCACTTATGTCCTTCACAACCTCTGTCAATCAATGTACATCTCTCCAATAACTGTAAATACAAACATCAATTCTCTTTTTGGTGATCATCCCACTGCCAAGGTAAGCATTCAAAAAGGCAGGCAAGTACCTGGCTTCCTCTTGAGCTGAGTTTCAGAAACCTTACTTCCTGTTTGGACTCTTCTTTCAAGTCCCAGACTTCTGATGCAGTAAAATAAATGATAGCTGAAATAAAATTGTACGAACGGTGTGGGTCATGTGGGTTTTCGCTTATTATTATTAGCATATGGCATTGTTACATTAGCCAGGAGACTACAGTGCTATTGCAGAGTAGTAGTTCGGCTGCCTGTTTACCAGCCCTGTCAGGTACACGCTTGCGTGCCTCTCAAGATGTGCCACAAGAGGGTGAGCTAGATTCGCACCAGAAAGAAAGATGAGCGGCTCTTCATGCAGTGTCCTCCAAGGCCCCTTTCCTTCCCCCCAGAGCCGCCTCACAAACGGGAGTCGCAACCAGGAAGGTTCAGAGCCAGCAGGAATCTGACTGGCTGCACAGAACACCAACTCATCTCTCCACTGAAGTGGTATCTGTTTATCTACTTGCACATAACATGCTTTCAAACTGCTAGGTGGGCAGAAGCTGAGGCGAGTGATGGGAGCTCACCCTGCCACACAGTGCTAGGACTCGAACCGCTGGAGCAAAGATCATCTCCAGCATCGTTAAGCCACTGAACCTAATGATGCTGGAGATAGTCTTTGCTCCAGCGGTTCGAGTCCTAGCACTGTGTGGCAGGGTGAGTTCCCATCACTCGCCTCAGCTTCTGGCCACCTAGCACCTCTTTTCACTTAGCTTGGCTTAACAACTGAGTTGCCAGCCTCAATTGTAGTCACTAGGTGTATTTTTCTAAGCTGTATTGATGCATATTTATTCAAATAAATTGGGATAAGTCTTGGAAGGAAAGTAGAACTATTGAAGAAATGCAAAATTCTATTTCTTTTCTTTTGAAAAAAAACATTGGAAGTGAATAAAACTCAGGCAATGATATTTGAATGGGAATGCTACAAATTAATAGGTTCTTCTATTGTCATTTTCTTTTTCTTTTCTTTTTTTTAGTGCTGCATATGATGCTGTCCTGGACAGAAATGTGGCTATCAAGAAGCTCAGCAGGCCATTTCAAAATCAGACACATGCTAAGCGGGCATATAGGGAGCTAGTTCTTATGAAGTGTGTGAATCACAAAAATGTAAGTATTCTTTTGCTGAAAGGACTCAGAGGCCTGTATAGTTCACACCGCTAAGTGAAAAAGATTATGCTAACACGTTGCTGCAAAGTTGACTGTATAACCTTCAATATTTTAAATGCAAAATCCGATAGGGCGTGTGTGCCAGCAAATGGTAATTTTTAAAAAATACTCTATTAACAAACACAAAGATTTGGATAGAATGCTGAAATGCAGATGTGATCACAGATGCTTTATTCCCTTCCCAAAGCAGATGTCTAGGAAAGGGCACCGCACACACACACTTTCTTTGTGGCAAGAAGAAAATGTATTATAGTACAGCCATGGAGCAGCATATTCGATTATGCTTTCCTTATGGAGATTCTTTCCCCTTTAAAGTTAATGGAAGTTCTCTAGAGAAGAGTGAAAAACCTATGTTGACTCCTGGTGACTGCCTGAATTAGTCCCTGCAGTTTTCTGGGCAATGTTTTCGGAAGTGGTTTGCCCTTGCCTTCTTCCTAGGGAGAGCAACTGAATAGAATCAGGATCAATACTAAGGACAAAAGTTATTCCTGAGAACTGAAACAGCTGTGAAATACATCCTGTCTTCAATTAGGTCGCAAAATATTTGAACCATTCTCCTTAACTCTTTCCTTTACAAAATTTAAAAGCAATGAATGATTCGGGGAACCAGGTATGTCTAGTCTGACAAAGAGAAGGAATAGGGGTGATGTGATAGCTGTCTTTCAGTCCTTGAAGGCTGTCATAAAGAAGAGGAAGACAACCTAGTCTCCAAAGTTCCTGAGGACAGGACAAGAAGTCACAGGTGGAAGATCACTAAAGAGAGATTCAACCTAGAACTAAGGAGAAATTTTCTGACAGGGGGAACAATTAATCAGTGTATCTTACCTCCAGAAGTTGTGCTCCATCACTAGAGGTTTTCAAGAAGAAACTGGACAGTCATTTGTCTGGAATGATATAGGGTCTTCAGCTAGAGCAGGGTGTTGGACTAGAAGACCTCCAAGGTCCCTTCTAACCCTATTAACCCGGGTTCTAGGTTCTATCAAGCTAGTGTCAAGAGGCAGTTTTAGGGCCCTGCGTAATTGGAAAACCATTTGGAAGAAATGTTTCAAACCCTGTGTACACATGAACAGAGTACCTATCTACATTAATGTTGGCAAATACTTTTTTCTTTTTGAGGAAGAATTAATCAAATCTTTAAGGCACTCTTCGGTTCATAGAAAAAAGATGTGCCTGCCTTCATAAACTGCTATGAGAGAGATGTTATGCTTGCATAAGGTCCAAAGTTGTTCTTCCAAATTGTTTCTAAAGCATGCATATCCCTAATACTTTTCTTGCTCATGGGCCATATGGCTATTTTCATGGTGGCAAGGTGTAAAATTACTGGCCCGAGATACAGCATACAGGAAAAAAACGTATTGTACACCCATCATCCTAAGCAATTGTAAATGTTACCATTCGAATTCAAAATCCAATTTATCAGATTGAATTCGGATTTTGAAAGTAAACTTTACCTGCCTCAAATCTGAAATGTGATTCCTTTCGATTCAGCATCTGTTCATCACCTCTTTGACTAGGGGAGTTGCCAGTTAGGACAATTTCCTCTTCTAGAGCATTCTAGAAAAAGAGGTTGTCATATGCATTTGTGGCTTCATGGGTTTTAATCCAAGCATAGATGACACCGCTTACATTTTCCCCCCTATGTATTAGCATAGGAAAGCAAGTTTTTTTCATTTCCATTTTGGTATGCAAGCACTGGAATTTATAGCTAGATAGGTCAAATTTCTTTCCTCGGTATTTCTTCTTTCAACCTGAACTAAAGGTTTAATTCTGGCTAGGCTAAGCATTTTAAAATTTCCTACTTTTCTACTCCATAGGCATGCAACCTACAGTGTTGACTAAATGTAAATTCATGGCCGTTTCTGTGTCTAAATTCCCTTCCTTCTTAGAGATAAGTAATGGGCTGTCCATACTGGTGGCTTTCTCTCTCTGGCAGAATTTTCTCTCTCTCTCCCACCCACCCACCCAAATCCATCTTTCATGGATGCCATTGGGGCAGGATGATTTGTCCATCAACAGCCTTCTTGGTCTATTTCAGATGTCTTGACCTGGGCATCTTGGAAAAATAATTATATTTCAACATTCAATGCTCTATATAATTCCTTTGGTTTTCTAGCCATTATACCGCCTCTATCTCTCATTCCCTTTTTTCTGGACGAGGAATCTTTCTTCAAAACCTTTCGGTTTTTAAGTGCTTTTTTGCTTCAGTAACAGTAACCATAAGAAAGGCTGAGCGCAAAAGAATTGAGGCCTTTGAACTATGGTGCTGGAGAAGACTCCTGCGAGTCCCCTGGACTGCAAGGCGATCAAACCGGTCAGTCCTAGAGGAGATCAACCCTGACTGCTCCTTAGAAGGCCAGATCCTGAAGTTGAAACTCAAGTACTTTGGCCACCTAATGAGAAGGAAGGACTCGCTGGAGAAGAGCCTGATGCTGGGAAAGATTGAGGGCAATAGAAGAAGGGGACGACAGAGAATGAGGTGGCTGGATGGAGTCACTGAAGCAGTAGGCGTGAGCTTAAATGGACTCCAGAAGATGGTAGAGGACAGGAAGGCCTGGAGGAATGTTGTCCATGGGGTCGCGATGGGTCGGACACGACTTCGCAACTAACAACAACAACAACAACAATAGGCTGCCAGTCCCCCTATGAGGAAATACTGCCTATAAAAAATCAGTGAGCATCTTTCAGGGTTCTATCTACCAGTAACAACAGAACAAAACATAATTAACATGTCTAAATTAATACATGACAATATTGTAGCACGCTCACACATTATTGAAGAGAAATTCCATTTTCATATGGCCACATTAAAAATATCTGCCAAGGGAGAGAGGGGATCAGTTTTAATAAAAGTAAATTTGTCCAATTTAGAAAATGGCCCATAAACTCTTAGTCCCAAAGCCTAAATCAGGAGCCCTGTAAACAATTAATTGAAAGAATCACAACTAAACATCTGTCCGGTTCAAATAGAAATTAAATACCAGGACAGAAAGAGGAATATATATATAATCAGGATATCAAAATTAGCAGTCTTAAGGAAGAAGAACAAAAGTAAAATAAACATAATTCTATGGATTTTATTTTCTGAACTGCTGTCAAATTCTCTAGTTTGAGCTTGTGGTGTCATTTAAGTACCTGAATCTCAATTTCACTCTATAGTTGTACAGCCTACTATTAGCACTTTATCAACCTCATCCCCAAATTTAGCTTGACAGTGGAAGAAACAAATTGTCACATATCCATAGCATCCAATCTTTAATATCAGCTGCTAATGATAACTTTTAGGACCTCTCTGACAACAAATTTGGCTGACAGCAAAATTGAAAGATATACCCCTGCAGATTTAGGCTTTAAATTTACATTTGTTGGATACATCCCTCAATTTTTCTAGATACATCTTAGCTAAACATAGGAATTCAAAAGTGGCAGTAACAGCAAAATCCAATTTATAGTGGCAGCTAAATTAGTAACTGCAGTAGAAGTCAATAGTTTAGCAATGACCCTTTTGTTTTAATAGGCAAGCTGCCATTCCTCAAAAGTTCTCTGTTTCCTCTAAGCTTCTGATCCATCTTTAAAATTTCAGAGATGTGTCATGGTTTTGCAAATTCTACCTGTCCTTCCAGTGAAGTTGAAAATGTAGCCACAGAACTCCTAGCTAGGAAGAAAACATTGTTGAATTTTGTACAAAGTTTTTCCCTTTCTTTTTACTGCATAGGGTAGTGAAAACTGGAAACAGTGAGGCAGTCTGGGTTAACCTGTTCAACTACTAATACTTAATTATTCTTTTGTCTCCCTTTTGTCTCTTGTTGTGTTTCAGATTATCAGTTTATTAAATGTCTTTACACCACAGAAATCTCTGGAGGAGTTCCAGGATGTGTAAGTAATGCAGTCAAGAGAGAAACTTTGCTGTGAGGGAAGGGTAGAAATTGCTTTGGTATCTTGCAGGGAAAACTAAGAGCTAAGAATAACAAAATGTAAAAAGCTGCTCTTTCTTAGAAACTGCTTAAGGAGAAGCTCAAGGTAATCTTGAGTTCTGCAGATTCTATCCTTCTATTACTTTGGGTGTTTCAGAAATCAATTACATCTTGATGTAGGAATAGAAAAATAGAAAACAGCCATTGAGAATCCTAACAGAAACAACTGAGCAAATGTACAATGAGCTACAGAGAATGAGGAAGAAGAATGAATACAGGACACATACATATGCCACGGCTCCTAGGAATTTGTTTTAATTGCTTAGGATTAGAAATAAGGTCAAAATTTAGAAACTAATCCTTGATATATCTACTTAAACAATGCAGGTGACAAAGATGTTGCCAGTCAGAATTTGGGTTCACATATTATGCTAACTCA
Organism: Azemiops feae; assembly: GCA_023970755.1. NCBI lineage: Eukaryota > Metazoa > Chordata > Lepidosauria > Squamata > Viperidae > Azemiops > Azemiops feae. The sequence goes on from JALGBA010000373.1 coordinate 1,953,362, forward strand.
TGATTTATTTTAACCATTGTTTATTAAAAAAAAATATAGTAGGTTTTTCAAGCATAATGTTAAGTCATAAATCACTCTTGATGAGGTATGATGTAAAATACATTATGATTTGGTGACTGAGGACAAGCAATTTGCCAGTTTGGTCTAGTAATTAAGGCACCAGGCTAGAAAGCAGAAAACTATGAGCTCACATTCCACCTTAGTCATGAAAGCTAGCTGGAGACAGTGAGTTCTAGTCCTGCCTTAGTCACGAAAGGTGATTTGGTGACTTTGGGCCAGTCACCAGGAGACGGTGAATTCTAGTCCTGCCTCAGCCATGAAACCAGCTGAGTTACTTTGGACCAGTCACTCTCTTTCAGCCCAAGTTACCTCACAGGGTTATGATGATGAGGATAGGAGACTTAGGAGGAAGAAGATGTGTTGGATATATTTGGTGCCTTGAGTTATTTGTAAAAATAATAAAGGCGGGATACAAATAAATAAATTTAGGTCAAGCAATATATGAGGCAAAGTTTGATGGCTGTATCAGTTATTTGTGAAAGGCTAAAGCTGTAGAAAGGAATGCTACACTGGAATCGTCTCACAGATGCCAAGGAATGATGATGTGACTTTGTTCTTTTATTTAGTTATTTAGTAATGGAGTTGATGGATGCCAATTTGTGTCAGGTGATTCAAATGGAGTTAGATCATGAGCGAATGTCTTACCTGCTCTATCAAATGCTGTGTGGTATCAAGCACCTTCACTCTGCAGGAATCATTCACAGGGTAAGCTGGCCTCTCTCTCCACAAAAGTAAGAACAATTTTCCTACAAGAATGAAATGCAGAGAATTATGAATGCTCCTCCTGTGCCTTCTTCATTATTCGTGGGCATGCCCATCTCAAGCTTTTATTGTACTTTGATCCATAGCCAGACACACTAGAATGAACAGCAATGTAGATTTCAAAGCCCAAGGGGTGGTTCACATGGAACCCTAAATTCATTGTTTGCATCCCTGAAATCTAACTGTAGTTGCTATAGTGGCAAGATTTTCTGCCATTTGAGATAGAAAACATGCAAAAAAAGTCTCTGTACAAGTCCTATTGTTTTAGGAACAAAGGGGGGGGGGACCACAAAAAGTCCTCTTAAAAATTAGTGAGAGAAAATCCTGGTCTGTGAGACCAGATCAAGAAATTAACTCCACAGGAAGACTAAAACTATATTTTTAAAAGTGGCTGAAACAGAATCTTGCAAATCTCATTGAGCTATACCTCCACCCCTTTCTTATATTTCAGTGAATCTGGAAGGCATCTCCCTGATCTGCTTCCAAACATTGTCCCATTTCTCAGATTTTAAGAAGTGTTTCAGCCCCTTTTGCCTAAATAATGGATCTTGCATATTTCCATCAATGTCATCTTCCTGAGCCTCTACCCGGTCCCAGTAAGGTGTTATGACAAAAACACAACCACTTTGTTGCATAATTGGCCCATTATTGATTATCTCAGTTGCCCCCCCCCCCAAAAAAAAATGTTAAATGAGATCCTTGTGTGGTCATCACACTTTTGGCCACCCCTAAAATACCTATTACCTTTCTTTGTTCACCAATGAATAATTTTCAGTCAGCTGTAGACCCTCTTGGGTCTTTCATTTCACAGTCTTCCCCCACAATAGACAAAAATCAATGATATTGTGGGTGTAAGGCTAATACCTTTTCTTTTCTCTCTTTTGTGTCTCTTTCAGGATTTAAAACCAAGTAATATTGTAGTAAAATCAGACTGTACGTTGAAGATCCTGGATTTTGGACTGGCTAGGACTGCAGGCACTAGCTTCATGATGACACCCTATGTGGTCACACGTTATTACAGAGCACCAGAAGTCATCCTGGGAATGGGCTACAAGGAGAATGGTAGGATATATAAATAAGGAGAAAATTGGGACAGAGAAAAGTAAGGACTGTCAGTTGTCTGGAGAGTGGAGGGAAGGGAGGAGGAAACCAGATCTGGATAGGACCTGACTCTGCAAATGTCATTTGGTGAAGCCAACATGAGGGGGGGGGGGGGAACCAACCTTGCCATCTACACAAATAAAGGATTGCAATACCCATCAGTCTAGATTCAACAGACAGTAGGGGAAAATTTGCAAGTCTAGTATTAAAAGCCATAATCACTGGCCATCTTAGTTGTCATTTTGAGAGTAGAAATAAGAGGCCCATTGATTTCTCTGTTAAATGACTACAAGAAGAGTTACTAAAGATAAGAGTAGGGTACAGATCACCAGGCAATTAAGAAATAACATTGGATGCCACCCAAAACATTGTTATAATGCTATACAATATACAATATATGCCTAACTGAGATATAAAGAGCTAATTTAGATAGATATATACCCAGTGGTGGGATTCAAATATGTGAACAACTGGTTCTCTGTGTGGATGCCGCTTCCGGAAGTCCGTTCTGGGCCTGGGCAACAAAAAATTAGCTACTGGTTCTGCCGAAGTGGTGTGAACCAGCTGAATCCCACCACTGTATATAGATAGCCCTTTTACATACATTAAGTGCTGTATCCAAATGTGCCTACAATGCTGTCAGCAGCTGAGATGGTTAACTTCCTGTTAGCTGCTAAGCCTGAAGATTATTATTATTATTTTTTTGCAGTTTTACAGGATTTATTCTTGAATGCAAAATAGGCATGTTACTGATGGCAGAAACTCCTATTCTTACATTTGCTTTTTTTTCCCCTAGCAAAAATACCATAGCATCTTGATATAATATTCTCCTCATTTTTAAAAGAAAAACAAGTTTTATGTATTTATCCACATAGTGATTTTTCATTGCTGCAGAAGGAAACAGTGAAGAAAGGATAAGGATGGGAACAAGGGGGAATTAAGCTGTAATCTCTACTTTCTTGACTTCAGGAAACAGCAGCGAGGTCACAGACGTGATGGCATAAAATTGCTGCAGGGAGTAAGAGGGAAAGCCCAAAGACAGTATGAAAATGTCCTCATGTTAGAGCAAAAGAGCAGACTTTGTCTCTGCCACATTTCTGGCCTTTTAATCTTTGCTGAATTCAAAACATGGTCCTTATTCATCCTTCCCTTCTCTAAACTGGCCCTCATCGACTATGTTTTCCAAACTCTGCAGGGGTATGGAGCCTTCAGGCCTAACCATAATGTAGTTTGCTTTGATTTAGTGTAAAAAAAAGCCAGCATGGCTGATGACACACAACTGACGGATTCACACAATGCACTAAGTCCAAAGCAAGCAAAGAACGTGATGGCTTTGCTGAGACATTTGGTTTTTTTTTTGATCTGCGACTCCTTTCCTCCCCACTCCTTTCTGGTAGAAAGTTTCATGCTGGCTCAGGAATTCTGGGAGTTGAAGTCCACAAGTCATAAAGGGGCCATCGTTGCCCACCCCGATCTAGAAAGAGGGAAAGCTTATTAAGGTCAGAGCAACAGCAAAGCCATTTTTGCAATGCTTCTTCTGGAGCAGTGTTTGAACTGAATGTTTATCAGCTCAGCAGTAGAAAACCTGCTGAAACCCTCCCATTATCATAAAAATGCATCATTGACCTTGGATGGGTCCATTTTGATGCTACTATATAATGAATGTAGTTCTTATATTTAGGGCCCTAGGTGAGTAGAGAAGATACTGATATAAAAATTGTACCCTACTATATCATATAGTGTAGTGCTTTTTAATTTTTTTTTAAAGGGTGGATAGAGTTGGGGAGGAAACTTTTCTAGCCCAAATCACCTGCTAACAAGAGAAGATGAGTATTTTGTTGTGCTCAATTCATTTTATCATACCAAGCATTTGTGTGCTTAAAAAGAATCCCTACTAACAGTACATTATTACGATATGATTGCATAAATGACATCAATCAAAGCTGCAAATAAGAAAACAACAGAAATACATTCATTAGATTGCTATTTTTGCTATTTTGCTAAATAGTTTTAATTGTTTAGTATCTTGTGTGTCTTAAACGTAATGAGGAAATTCTGCATCTTTGAAAGTCTTCCATTTTAAGTTGGGGAATCCAATTAGCATGCTGCAGCTCTTTTCACTGACATCTGACTGCAATCTACAAGCTGACATTTAGTAGCTGATTTTTAACCTGATTTCTCAGCTGATTAAATCTCATAAAAATTTAAAGTACTACTTTTAAAGTACACCTTGTATTTGCTATTTCAAACTGACAGTTGTCCTAAAAATAATTCTAATTGTAGTTAGTTATCAAGTAGTACTCACCAGCTTAGATTTTTTTTTAAAAAAATATATTTTTTAAAATAATAATAATAATAAAGGGCAAGATGCTGTGGAAATCTTCTTATTCAGAAGTTTTGTAACAGCCAACTGGGAAAAAGGTGAGTTCAGGTGTTGGTTTTGATTTAGATAATAAGCTCTAATGAAGCACAGGGCTTAATAAATCAGATTTCTGTGGATAGAGTACATAAGAACATAATATAGAAAATCTACAGTGGATCAGACAAGAGGCCAAATAATCATTGGCAATCATGGAAAACTACAAAAGTGCATGAGTATGATGCCATCTTCCATTCAGGTTGGTCTTCTCTTTCCACTGAATTGAATTCAGACACCCCTCTGAACTGAAACATCTAGTAGAACTTTCTCAAGAAATCCATGATCAGGCTCCTTATGTCATTTCTGTGATAGCTAAAATTAATTGATATATTTCACATAGGCAAACTAGATTCGGATATTGTGCAATGAACAATCCAATAATTTTGCCACTTGGTGAAAGCCAAGTGAGAAGGGACATCCATAAATGGAACTATAGACTCAGGTTTTGGATTCCCGGATCACTGTAGATATAATACAACCATTGTAAGAAAGAAGAGAAAGAGATTTTATTTTTAATTTTCCTTCTAGATTTAAAATATCAGGAAATCATCTTACATTTATGGAAAGAAAGTCATTTATTTTAAATTAATGACCATCCATTGTGCTACTTGCCTTTTATGGCCATTCCATGCTTTCATTTTTCTCTCAATCCAAGTTTATGAATAATATATTTTACCCTTGTTTGCTTACATCCTGTTCCCAAGATTCCTAAATTACAGTTCCCTTTAAAATACTAGTCCAATATATTGGACTGTCCCCTAAATGAAACATTTTATGTAGTATTTGTTTTGGTTAATAAAAAGAATAGCTTGGGTCCACAGTATTTTGTTTTTGTTTCTTTGTCAAGGATAGAAAAAAAAGAGAGGAAGCAAAAAAAAAAAGATTCAAAGAGAATTACAAAATAATCATGGATGATACTGGATAGAATGTTAGCCCTTTTTCATGGTGGGTTCATATTGCTAAAATGAATATGAACCTGAATATTATGTTGTGTGCACCTGTAATAAACAACAACACACACACACACACATTGTTACTTATAACTGGGAAAATGTGACATCTGCAAGTTGACAGGACTCTCCAACTCCTGACACCTGGACTCTGCCAGTACCCAGCATTCATTTGAAATTCTCTCCCCTTTAGAGAGAAAAGTAGACAATCAGGGTAGGATACAGTTAATAGGCAAAGGAATCTATGACTATCCTATGTTGAGAAAAATCATGATATATCTCCAGGTTTTAAGAGGTATTTGCATAATGACCCTCTATAACAGGGATCTCCAAACTTGGCAATCAGCATTGCTGAATGAGGAATTCTAGGAGCTTGAAGTCCGTAAGTCTTAAAGTTGCCAAGTTTGGAGACTCCTGCTCTATAAAATCACCATCGTCATCGTCGTCCTCATCATCCTCATCCTCATCTATAACAGGGGTGTCAAACTGGTGGCCCACGGGCCGGATGCATCATGCACACAGCCCACGCCCACCCCATCTCCACAAAGGCAAAAAATGTGATAAAATGATTGAGTTTGACAGCTCTGCTCTATAATTTAAAAATAATGTTGGTTGGGGCTCAATTCCATACTGGCAATGCCTTTAACCAGGTATAATTTTCAAAGGTGAACCATGTTAAGATTAGAATGGCAAGGAGGCTTGATAGTGATAGGAAATCCTAGTTGGAAATTTCCGTTGGAACCAAAACTGTTGGCACCAGTTTGGGTTACCTAAAACTGACTCAAAATGGAAACCATGTCTTTCTTGAGGAATGTGGTAGGTACCCTATATCAGACACTTCCCCTATGTAATCCTATCACTGCTAAATATACTGATGTAAGGCTTTTTTGTTGGCTTCATATTTAACTGAGATAGAAAGATGAATAATTACTCCATCATATTTCACATATTCCTTAAATTTCATTAAACTGGATCATGGGCAATTCTTTCCTTGTCTGCCAAGTCTGGTCTAACTGCCTGGCCCCTGTATTTTTCTTCTGTAATTATGGACTTGGGACTTAGTTGGAGCAGCTATTAATGAAAAATTATAATAATATGAGGCTCTTAATTAAACTCTGCTTCTCATGATAACTTTACCTAAGAAAGTACCCATAGCAAAAGTTGCTTCTGCATTTGTCTTATAGCTAGTCATTTCTGCTTAAATCAATGGCCTATGGAATATCTCTTCAATTAGTCTTCAGCTGAACATTTTGAGGAGTTCCAGTTTTCTTACTGACTAAAAGTATGCAGTATCACTGATTTTGTGTGTGACAGGAAGAAGATTATGATTGCTTTGCCTTCTGTCTCTGTTCATTCCCAAGGACCACTGGATAATTAGTTACCACTCATGGAAGGAACCTGGAAAGCAGATCTAAAGATTATATTTTCTATAAATCTCTCTCTATCCATTCATTATCTATTGTGTAGGTCCTTTTAAGTTTCTCTGTTGTGATCAAAGAACCACCACAAACATTTTTAAAGCAATTCATCAGCATCCAACCACAACTTTTTGCTCTTTCATGGATACGTAAACTGAAAGGCCACATATTCTGGCTTTTTCCTCTACAGCCGTCATTCTGTGAGAGACAATAAAGAGGGGTGAGAAGGAACAAGGTTGATTATAACCTGTTGGCTGTAGACTGTAATTTATAGGCATTCTTAGCAAGTGGCACTGTGGCACTGTGCTAAAAGAAGAATGCTCTGAAGAGTCTTGCAATTGCACAGAAAAAAAGGACTTAGGACAATATATTGCAAGACTCTTCAATATATTGTCTCATGTGTATGTATGTATATATATATATATATATATATATATATATATATATATATATATATATATATATATATATATCTTTGATGACTGCAAAAATACGAATCCCGGGCATATCTGTTCAATGACACAGTCCTCGATCTCCGGGAGAAATATAAACCAGCTGTTTATTGTTAAAAAGTTTAAAACAATAAAAACAACTATTTACAATATTAAAACAACTTAGCTTTCGCTGGTCCCCTGAGGACGCTGGCAGGGGACCAGCGAAAGCTAAGTTGTTTTAATATTGTAAATAGTTGTTTTTATTGTTTTAAACTTTTTAACAATAAACAGCTGGTTTATATTTCTCCCGGAGATCGAGGACTGTGTCATTGAATATATATATATATATATATCGGGAATCAAGAGCTCATAAAAGATTCATTTTTACTACATCTTCACAACATGGCAACCACTGGCCCAGTTTTTATTTAATCCTCCCCAATGCTATTAAGTAGCCCTTTTGTAATGATTAGCTTTTCTCATCCCCACGTCCCAAATCCATTTACTTTGTAATTTCCTTGTGCAGGAGAATAAACAAGAGCATGTAATGAGAATACATCAACTTTTCTGGTACTGTGTAAATGGAGTGACCTGGGTGAAATGGATTACTAGGTTTGACTTTCCCTGCATATGGTCAGTTAGAAATGATTGGGGCCACATGCTATGCTGTCCACGTCTACATTGAAACAAGTCCTCATGAATTTAGAAGGCTTTATTCCCAGAAAAGGGGATAAGATTTCATCTCTAAACAAATAAGGTCTTTATCTGTGGCACACATTATAAGAAAGTGGAATATTAATACCAAGTGTCAATGATTTTGAAATTAAATTTGCAATTCTTTCAATAAGAGGAATAGAATTTTGATGAAGCAGATATTTCCTGGTTTGGTGGACCTCTGAGCTGCTTCTTTTTATGAAATACAGTAGTTGTGCATGGGTGGGTATTGTTTGTGTGTGTTTGTGTGTATCTGTATTTTTAAAAAAATGTTTGGTGGAAGGTACATAAAATTGTGCTTTCTCTGATCAACCTCTTCTTTTCCCCCTCCTATAGGATCCAAAGTGTTTTAGTTAACTTTTCCTGTCCTCCTTCCCCTTTTTCTCTCTCTTCATTTCCCTATCTCTGCCGTTCTAGTGGATATATGGTCAGTAGGATGCATTATGGGAGAAATGGTGCGCCATAAAATCCTCTTTCCAGGAAGGGACTGTATCCTTATGCCATTCGCAATTTTCATTGAATTATTTATTTCCCATCCCGCGCAGGCTCATTCTGCACTTTTCCAATGAAATACAGAATGTACAAGAGGAACACAAAGCTAGAAGCAAAAAAAAACAAAACAAAACTGAATTGTAGAGGTGTGTGGAATTATTACTGGAGTCATCTGAGATCCAGAGATGATGAAAAAAAGCTATATGGCAAATATTGTCACGTCCAATTTTACTACTCTACCGTTACATCTGTTAACACTTTTTAAGAAAATGGCTGATGTGTTTCTTTAAGCTTTTCTGACTTTTCCACTCCCTTTTTGGCTGGATGTTTTGAACATTGTACTCCTTTTGACCTTTGTGGTGGCATCATAATCCTTTGTTTGCTAATGCATCATTGGTTTGGGTCCACCTTCATGTTGTATGGATTCAGAGATGGGTCAACAACATTCGTGCTGAATGTTTTGATTTATTCAATACAACATTTATTTGATTTATTCAATACAACATTCGTGCTGAATGTTTTGATTTATTCAATACAACATTTGTGCTGAATGTTTTGATTTATTCTTTTGTTGCCTAGAAATGTTCTTCAGTCCTTCTGATATAGTTACTCAGATTTTCCTTATTGTTGCTATTAATATTACTGCTATTATTATGCATGCGGTTCTGTATTATGAACAAGACTTTGCTTGCTAGCCCTCTAGCCTATTTTATTTTGTCCACTTGAGCTTCGGTTATATTCTTTCTACCATCTCTCAAGATGGTGAAAGTAATATTGGAAAATGAAAAGAGTTAAAAGAAAGAAAAAAAGAAACGTTCTATCTTAGTGGTGGTAGGATAGCATAGGAAATTCTATTAATGAGAGGGGGAAATGTATATTTATTTTTACGTTCTTTGTCTTAAAAGGAAACAGACATCTCATTGATAAATTGGTGTTGAATCTTCTGAGAGCTGATATGATGGCTGGATAGTCATGAGCAATTAAGTTAAGCAATTCTGGGTTAAAAAACATGGTGATTTGTCCAATATATTGAGGCAAATTCTCCAGTCCTCATAGAGAGGAAGTGGGCTGTATCATTCTACGGACACCAGTTTGCATTGAAAATCAGATGTAAAGATTAACAGATGAATTGTCAGATAACCACACATCTGCAGAGATTTCCATTTTGCTTGAAAAAGCCATCTGGAATGTTATCAGCAACGCAACAGAAACACCCCTAAATAAATCTTCTATTCATCACAGCTGTAATCTATCTCAAATGGCCAGCAGGTTGTGATTTAAGCCACACATATTTGTGATATCTCCAAGATTTTCTGTTTCAGTGACAAGGGGAATTTCATCCTATGTGAACCAAGGGAGAGAAACATTGCCTACTCAAGAGTTTTGAGTGTGTCCTGAAACATATAAAACTTTTGTTCAGCACTAAGCTTCAAAAATAATATTTGCTATTTTGGTGTGCCACTGTTTTTTTTGCCAAGGGACATTGAAATACGTCTTTGGAAAGTTGGCTATCCTGTCATACTTCTCAATAAATATGAATCCAGGATCAACCCCAAGGCATAAAATCATATAATGTGTGTTATATATTCACACAAGCAAACTCAATCATGAATCATTGCTTGATCTTTTCATTTGCTAAATGTAAAATGAATGGCTCCAAACATTTCCCATATCAGAGATTCAAAGTTAAAACATATTCTCCTGCACCCCACCTTATGAAAGAGGGAGATAATTAATTTTATCTATAATATAGAGGGTCCACTCTGGATTGCTACTACAATTTGGATTCAGGGAAATATGTTTTAATAATATGTTTTAACTTGAATGCTCAGTGTGATCTAGATTATACTTTCCATGGATTTATTTATGTTGCCCAAAAAATGATTCATCCAAACAGTGAATCACTGTAAGGTAATATAAGTGGCAGTTTAGTGGAATTTCAATCAAGAACATAGGAAGAGAGCAAAGAGTTAGATTTTGCCTTCCCTGTAGATTAAAGTCTTGCTCTAGATTGGACTCCCTCCTCTTACACAAAAAGAAAATGTAGCTGTTGATAGATGCATCTTTTAAATTAATGTATCATTGACTTGCATTGGATTAAAATAGTCCTTTAACTGTATTTGTAAGCACGATTGTACCTATAAAGAGGAATTCACTTTTCATATATTTTAAATATTTTTTTGCAGTACATTTATTTGCAAATTTGTCCCACTCTATTATAGTGACATTCAAATAGCAAAGAAATATCTCTTCCAGACCTTTCCTTGCATATAATACTGTACAACTGATGTTGTTTAAACGGCTAACAGGATTCAGTAGCAAAATAAATGCATTACCAAATAATGAAAAAGTATGTTCTCACACTTCGCAGTACAGATTTCCACTAACCATGTGGCCTATACTTTAAACTGTTTCCCCATCTGGTGGGTTAAAAAATAAAGTCAGACTTGACTTTTACAGGAACTAAATACTTTTACCCATAGACCAAGTTTTTACTTTGGCCCTATCACAGCCCAAGACCCAGTATAGAATAAAGTATGTATATATATACATATACATACTGTTAAGGAACAGGGCTTTGTTTTTTTCTGTAAAAAATAATAAGAGAGAAATGTACTCATAAACTGAAGAAAAGGCATTTGGAAACTTTGAGGATTTGTAGATAGGACAACAATATGAAATGGAAAATGTTTACAAACTGAAGTGGCAAAATCTTGAGGGTTTTTACTAGTTTTAAAGAATAGAAACCCTTTGTAAAGGCTTACATATCACAAAAAAGTGTCTGGTACTACTACTGTATGTCACTTCATAAGGTCCATAATGTTGCAAACGTTTCATAAGGTGTCTGTGAAACTTACTACGTTCCATCTTAGCAGGACTGATTTGAAAGTTCTTCCAGAACTAAATTTAACAAGTCAAACACCCTTACAAAGTTCTTCACATAGAACAGGGGTGAGGAACCATGGCCATTTTTATGACTTGTGGACTTCAACTCCCATGCTGGCTCAGGAATTCTGGGAGATGAAATCATAAAAGGGCCCATGGTTCTCCACCCTGATATAGAACAATTATGAACAAAATGAGCTAAACTAGGAAGGAAATTACATATTTATTGAAATTAACTCTCCACTCAGAAAAAAAAAGCATTTACTCACTTTACTCATCATCGGAAATTTTGGCAGGAGCAAAACTTTGCTTAAAACAGATGGAGATTCTTCCTACTTAACTGCAATGTCTTTTGAGCTTATGGAGAGATAAAGTGATGGTCATAGTTTCTGAATAGCCTGTGAGCTTAACACCTCCTCTCTCTCAACTTCACAGAGATAGTCATGCTCACAAGCCAAAGTGATTTCACACTATTGCTAAGAATAAAATAAATGAAATTGAACATACTGGCAAATTTAGATGTGAATGAACTCAACATAATATGGTGACTACCTTACAGAATAACAGAGTTGGAAGGAACCTTGGAGGTCTTCTAGTCCAACCCCTTGTTCAGGCAGGAAACCCTGTACCATTTCAGACAAATGGTTGTCCAACCTCTTCTTAAAAATTTCCAGTGTTGGAGCATTCACCGCTTCTGGAGGCAAGCTGTTCCACTGGTTAATTGTTTTAACTGTCAGGAAATTCTCCTTAGTTCTAGGTTGCTTCTCTCCTTGATTAGTTTCCATCCATGGCTTCTTGTCCTGCCTTCAGGCGCTTTGGAGAATAGCTCTTCTTTGTGGCAGCCCCTTAGATATTGGAACACGGCTATCATGTTACCCCTAGTCCTTCTTTTCATTAAACTAGACATACCCAATTCCAGCAACCGTTATCCTCTTCTTACATCCTAGCTTATTTGTGGATTGGAATATACATACTCCTCATTTAACAACTGTCCTGTTTATGACTGTTCAAACTTAGAATAATGCTGAAAAAAGTAACTTTACAACTCAAACTTATGACAATTACAGCATCCTATGATTGCTGTTTGCAAGCTTCACAACCGGCTTCCGACAAGCAATGTTGATGGAGAAGCTGGCAGTAAGTCACAAATCATGATCATGTTAAGTTGTGCTTAATGACTGCCGAGACACTGATGGCCTTATAAGAAATTTATAAGTCTTATAGCCCAGTCATGTGATGTTTTGTTTGACAACCATGTTTTCTTAGTAATACAGTTAAGTGAGCACCAAACGTCTAAAAAGGAAGGGTATCAGAAAATCATGGAGTCATAGACTGGAAGAACAGCTGATTTCCTACAATAAATCCAAATAAGACCAGCCAATAACTGATCCTTATAAATACTGGTTTTATTTTTTATTTTTTTTAAAAAAAGAATTAAATCTTTTTCATGGCTAAGATCCAGAAAAGATATTCCAAGACAGGGAGAACCAAGATATACTGATGACCCCAAAGACAATATTTCCCAGCATAGAACTTTCTGGACGAGTTAGGCTGTGGATTATGGGAGTTCCTGTCCCAAAGTCCTAAATAAGGGAGACTGTTTTAAGGTTTGCTCTGCGGTATCTTCTTGCAATTGGATTATTATTATTTTTTCAAAATCCCCTCCTTCCCAATCAGAGATACAGATATTTGTAACAAATGGTTTGAGATCATATGAATCATGGAGAGCTTCCTCTTCTTTCATTCTGTTCATGCTCTGAAATCAAGAAGACGTTTCCGCAAACTTGCTAATCAATTAATTGCAAGGTAGTCATTGAGGTATTTGTAATTCTGCACATAAAAGGCAGTGACATCCAGATGGAGCTGAACTGAATAATGCCTCTGAACTTTTGAAACTGTTTAATCAGAATTGCCATCATCAAATCTAGTAGCAGTGAATTTCAGAGGATAATTGCAGCTAATAGCAGCATTTTTTTTTGCTTGTCCCAATTGAGCGCTAGTTTCACTCACTGATTCTAAGTTGTAGCAGAGAAGAAATATGCTACTGCCATCTGCTATCTTTCTATTATTGTAGATATTTCACACTTCAGTCATTTTTTCCCCTTAGTTTTTTTTTTTTTTTTTTGTAAAATACCAATCCCACACACATAATTTGATATTCGACAGGGAGAATTTACTGCACATGAATACAGGTAGTCCTCGACTTACAACCACAATTGACCCTAATATTTCTGTTACTAAGTGAGACAGTTGTTAAGGGAGTTTTGCCCCATTTTACGACCTTTCTTGCTGCAATTATTAAGTGAATCACTGCAGTTGTTAAGTTAGTAACACAGCTGATAAGTGAATATGACTTTCCCCATTGATTTTGTTTGTCGCAAAAGGGAATTACACGATCCCAGGATACCGCAACCATCCTAAACATGAACCAGTTGCCAAGTGTCCAAATTCTAACCATGTGACCGTGGGGATGCTGTAATGATCATAAGTGTGAAAAAGAGTCACAACTCACTTTTTTCAGTGCTTTGTAACTTGGGTCACTAAACAAGCTTGTAAGTCGAGGATTACCTGTATCTGGAACTTTGGCTGCCTCGTTTTCTAATTGCTAACTGCATTTGTTAAAAATGGGCACCCTACCCAGGTTTGTGGCTACCTAGTCTTCTGTCACTTTGATAGGAATTATGAGATCTGAAATCCAACATTTCCATGTATTCAAATGATGACAATACTATTTATTCAAATTTTGGTGTTTTCACCCCAGGACACTGACATATTTTTATGCTATTTTTATAGTACTGTCCTTCCCAAAGGAGCCTGGAACAATATACAAAAACAACAATAAAACAAATTAAAACACCCATGGGAACAACCCCATTCCCCTTGAGTGAGTTTCTAATTAGGCAACCAAAACTCCTCTAGTCTTCTAGTCCATATTACTGCACTAGGAGCCAGACCCTCTGATAGAATCATAATCAGGGTTTTCCTGCTGAATTTATTGCATGGATAGGCTAGTATACTGGGAAGTCACCTCTGCATTCAAATATTTTTTTAACAGAACAGTTGTACTTGCTATGTCATCTAGTTTGGAAACAGAGGGTTTCCCAACATTGCATTGTTTGCATCCCTGACATCAGATAGGGATGTCAGATGGGTTTAGATAGTTCACTCCAAATCCACCCTAAACCCCTTAACAGTTACTCAGGGTTTCCACAAAAGCTGGACTTTCCCCAACAATCTCTCAGATGCCTCTGCTTTACTGATTTGACTGATCTATGAAACCTACAGATGGTGATGGCATTAAGCCAAGTTCAGGAAAAGATCAGGGGTCCCCAACCCCCAGGTCCATGGACAGCACCGGTCCGCAGCATGCCAGAAACCAGGCCGCACAAACAAGCGAAGCCCTATCTACGAGATGCAGGCAGCATACTCCCCCTCCGGCCCGTGGAAAAATCTCCACGGAACCAGTCCCTGGTGCCCAACAGGTTGGGGACTGCTGCTGTAGATAATCCTAGAGGAACATTTTAGATCTGCTGCAGTCAGGATTTGGCGTAGACGGGACAGGAACAACATTAGTTACACTATTGAATGACCTTAACAAGAGCAACAGACTAGCTTTAAATCTTATTTGGTTCCTTTCTATTTCTTTCCACAGTGCTTACATGCATGAAAGCAAACGTAGACATATTTAGCAGTAAAACAACCCATTCTATCCCGTAGTTGCAAACTCTTTTTCTCTTTTTTCCCACCATCCTTTCACCCGGGTGGTAAATCTCAACAAACATTTTCTTTTGTACCCTAAAAAGATATTCCCTAGTTTCTGAAAGGGAATACTTTTAACAGTGAGAAGGATTTTATTTGGAGAATGAAATATTGCTGTTCTTCTTTTCCAGCTCAAGTTATTGATGTAAGTCAGGGGGGTAGTTAAGATGGGAGTGGTAGGACAAAGGAGGAAGAATTCAATCAATGAGTGTCTTGAATTTACAGGATGAATTGCCCATTTAATGGGGAATCTGTTCATAGTTATGTTGCAGATTGCACTTAAATACTAAGCCTGCTTTATGCAGAAATGTGAAAAATAAATTGAGGGCTGGGAAAAAGAACAGATTTTTAATCTGAAGCTAGAGGGCCAAAAATAGGGATCAGTGGCACTTTCATTAGAGCAGTTCCCTTGGTTTTGTTTTTAAACCTTCTGTCTGGCTGCTGCCCTTAGCAACCACTTCTGTTGCTAAATCACTGAGAACATGATAGAAGGCCCTGATAGGAAAGACAAGCAGAAGAAGCAGATGGATGCAACAGAGAATGGTTGCCATGGAATTCTGATTCTACTTCTAATTAGAATATCTGATTCGGGATAAAAAAACAACAACAACAGCAACATTCCCAGGAATCCCACATCCTAGTAGCAAGGAATCGTGCCTGTTCTTTTGATCCAACCAGATAAGTCTTCTCATTTGTTTGTTGTTCTGTTGCTGTGTTCTTGTTTACCTTCATTTCATTTTTTGTTTTCAGTTGACATGTGGTCAGTAGGGTGCATCATGGGAGAAATGATTAAAGGTGCTGTGTTGTTTCCTGGCACTGATCGTATCCTTCCTAGGCTGTGGGCTTCTCTAGATAACATTGTTGTTCTAATTTAACTTCTGATTTGGAGTAGCTTAATACTTACAGACTCTTATGAACTGCAATAAACATTGTATGTAATGATGCCTTTCCATCACTGCAATATCTTTATTTGAAAAGCGACATCAACCTTTGCCATAGATTCAGAATTCCTGAATTCCTCGTTCCCTGTTTATCAGGCATTCTTCTTTAACTTTCTGTATTACAGTAGATCCTCCTGGATCTCCATATTTTAATAAAGCTTATGGCAGTACTTTGTAGGTTTAGTCCGGTTTGCAGGAGCATTAATTTTATTCGTTTAATGAATCCATGTCCATGCAGTCTGGATGACTGTATTAAATTAACTGATTGGGGAGAGAAGTTCATCGCTAAAATATAGGTCGCCGCAACTTAAATAAATGGGCTTCTGCTGTAATTTTACAATAGAGTCATTATAGATAGTTATAGTATCTTCATCTGATGTTACATAGTTGAAGGTTGGTTTTAGCTTTTATACCCCTAGCTTGCTCATACGGAATCGGTTGGGCAGATAAATGAATAAATAAGCATCACAGATCCATTTCTTGTTTTGTATTGGATTTACAAATTCAGAAGAGCTTGAAATCCTTAATGGCACCTATTGAGACAAAATGATATGCTTGAGGGTGTCACAGTTTTGAAGAATGAGTCAAAATAGGTTGAGTTGGTGTTATGTATTTAAAGAGATCCATTGCAAATTCAGAAGTGCTTTGGACCTTGTGCAGGGACAGCACCTCTCTGCTGTTCGTTAAATCAGGTACTCCTTTTTTTTTCATAGCTTCATACAAGCCAATTTAGTGTTTCAAGTCAGTGTGTATATGCTGTGACTGATGAAAAAAGTAACCCGCAATTTCTTTAGCAATATTTTTATTTTGGATATCACTACTGGGAAAGATTCCTACATATCTGACAACTGAGTCAATGTTCAGAACTCAATGATATCCATTTGCTTTATATCCTGCCTCTCCTCCAGTAAATACTGAACTAATAGAAGAGCAGACATATACATATACATATACATATACATATAGTGCAGAGTTGAACTGTAGAGTCCTAAATGCTCTCTGAGCTTGATTGTTTGTTTGCAGGTGTTTCATTATCTGACTAGATAGCATCATCAGTGTTAGTGATTGTGTTGTTTGCTCCCTGTTTATATACAGTAGCTTGCCCTGCCAGTGGAGGTGTGGTTTTCTCCTATCGATGCATGCGTACCCAATCCTTGCTAGCATTAATGATGTTACCTAGACAGGTAATGAAATGTCTACAAGCAAACAACCAAAGTCAGAGAGCACCAAGGATTCCACAATGTTGAATTGTACTCCATCTTCTAGTGTTTTCTCCAACAATGACTCTGTTAGACAGATTGGGCTGGAGGTTAGTGACAGGACCAAAAGTTGCCAAATGAGCTTCTACAGTTGAGGGTGAATATGAACCTTGGACCTTCAGCCTAGTCCACCCCCATCATTTCTATACTGTACTACACTGGCTATCATTTTACAATACGCAGCACCTTCCTTCTCAGAATCCACATCTATTCCTGGTGCTCTGATAAATGTAATGCAATATAATCTCAACAATGGACATTTTTGCCCAGCTGTTGCCTTTTTAACCCAGCTATTTTAGCCAATCTCTAATATCGTCTTCCAAACCAGGCATAAATATGAAATGAGTTTTGATTTAGGTACCCTATTACTCCGCAATACGCTCTGGATTCAGTCATCGTTCTGATGCGGTTAAGTAAATAGAATAGCTTTTTAATGTAAGAATAATTCTTTCAAATAAATCAGCAGGAAAAAAGAAAAGATAAACCTGACCCAAAATGTCCTATAGATAATGCATTTTAAAAGCCTACTTTCTTTCAAACAGCTGCATACTTATTAAAATTTGTTCGCAGAGCCTCGATAATTAAACCGTTAAAAGCATTTGCTGTAGAAAAATTCCCTAGAAACAGCCACTAACAGCTGATGATTTGTTTCAAATTCATTCTTAACAATGTTGGTGTTTTTAAAACAAATAAGATGAGGGGAAATGCCATTAAATATGCACCCTATTTTCTATAAGGCTGTGCACAATTTCTCTTACGCCTTTGTTCTCATTTACACTGTAACTTTTTCAACAAATTTTATTTTATTTTATTTTTATTTGCAAAAGCTACTTCTATTAATTGTAATTTTGTACACTGCGTGCAAAGCTGATTTCACATGTTACGGTTCAGACTTGGGTCCATAGTCTGCTAGCAGTTATGTCCATATTGATAGAAGAGAATATATGTAGCTCAGGGTTGAACAGTAGGATCCTTGGTGCTCTCTGAGTCTGGTGGTTTCCTTGCAGATGTTTCATTATCAAATTAGGTGATATCAACAGTGCAAACCCCACCTTCACCAGCACTGAAGATGTTACCTAGTTTGGTAATGAAACATCTTCAAGGAAACCATCAGACTCCGAGAAAGCAAGGACCCCACAGTTTTTTTCCATCTCTGATCTGCATCACTAACCAGGCCAAACCACCTGAGAAAAAAAACATATCCAGACTACATATCAGAATATGTCCCAGAACAATGAGAAGTAGGTTTCTGTATTGATACATAATGATCATCCAAGTATCCTGCGTTAATAAGCCACAATGTAAAGAAATCCCTATGATTTTCCTGTTGAACAAATGGCAAACTGCCATAGAGATGAACGTTACTCGATGTCCAGACCCAAGATTGTGTTCCAGTGTCTGCAGACAAGCTAGAAATCATAAGACAAACTAAGCTCTTTTAAATTCAGCTTATTATTCTGTCTTTTTGGACACCCCTGGTTACGCTTTTGGGTTTTACTGTCATACTTTCTGATTTGTTTAGGCTAGATTGATACATAATGCCAAATCAGACTCTTTGATGTATTGAATAACCCAGAGGGCCCATCATAATAAGCCACAAAGGCTATGGTTTAAGGCTTTGTGCAAAGGGGCGTATTGACAACAAACAAACAATACACTAGGATATCTGTTCAAGATGCTCAGAATGGAAGGTGGCTGGATTAATAGGGTCTAAGGATAATAATACTTTGCTTTCCCTCCATGCAATGCTTAAATAATTTGGGAAAATAATTTGGTTTTTAATCTTCATAATATACAAACCATAATATCCCATGAGGATATTTACCGTAACTGTTAGTAGTAGAGTTGGTGACAGGTAGTCCTTGACTTACGACTACAATTGAGCCCAAAATTTCTGTTGTGAAGCAAAACAATTGAATCACTGCACGGTAACACGGTTAAGTGAATCTGGCTTCCCCATTGACTTTGCTGGTCAGAAGGTTGCAAAAGGGGATCAAATGATCCTGGGACACTGCAACCATCATAAATACATGCCAGTTGCTAGGTGCCCAAATTATCATTTAACTATGGGCAGGCTGCAATGGTTGTAAGTTGAAAAACAGTCATAAGTCACTTTTTTCACTGTCCTTGTAACTTCAAATGGTCACTGAAAGAATGCTTGTGAGTCAAAGGCTACCTGCATTTCCTTTTAAATTTTTACCTCCTAGTTTTCCCCTGATATTTTTATAATTCTAAAAGCCTCCAGATCTTTCCCGTGATGTTTGAACTGCTCCTATTTTTGCTCTGCCTAAAAACCTATGCATGAAATAGAGCTCTTTATATGTAAAAATTCCATTTTATTCCATTGATGCTTGTCAAATACCAGAGTTTGCTTTTAAAAGAAATGGCGATGATGGTGAGCCCGTGAAGGTTTTCAGCTATGTTCTTAAGGATTTTTGGAATTTTGGGAATTAAACAGTCCTCTTTGATGATCTTTCTAAGCAGTTAAAGCAACCAAAAAGATTACTTCCTTCTCCCGACTTCCAGCTTTCACCTTCTCCAAATCAATTTCCAGGGATTGTGTTTCTGGCATTTGGAGAACAAATCAGCTATCGGAATAGACTGGAAAAGAAGGGGACAAAAATTAGGTCAGGTTGCAGAATTGTATACCATCTACTTGTCCCTGTTGCTGTTTAAAACAATGTTGTTTTGTTTTGCATTCTCTAACCCTGTTTCCTAGATGTTGAGGAAAAACCCATAGAAAAGAATCTGTGGATATTGTTGCATACTTTGTGATTGATTTTGATGTGTTTCTTGAAATATATTGTGTGCGGCCGACCTTGTTAAGATCAAAAGCTTTTGAAGATTGCGCAGAAAGAGCCCTATTCTATCTATGATGCAAAAGTTTTCATTGCCCATTCATTGTAAGCACCCAGAGTATTTGGCGTAGACTTTAAGTGTGTGTGGCATAAGATAATGAGATGATGCAATAATCTGGATTGTATTGCAGCCAATTTTTGAATTTCTTTGAAGAGAAAGAAGAGGAGAGAACATTAGATTTTACAATGGGTCTCTTAGCTACTTCCTGCAGAAAGCCAAAGGAAGAACAAGATTTGACTAACTGTGGAAGACGTTTGGGTGGAAATTGTGAATTACAGTGAATGTTTTCCCTACTTTTCCTCTATAAATTGGAATTAATATTTATATCCCACAAACTGAGATTCTCTAGGACAGGGGTGTCAAGCTGCCGGCCCACGGGCCGGATGCATCATAGCGAAACCGCGCCCACCCCATTGCCGGCAATGGCAAAAAAGTCACGATACGTCGCGACACGTCATGTGATGTTGTGAGTTTGACACCCCTGCTCTAAGATGTAGCTCCTGGGCCAGCTCTTATTAGCTACTTCACTGCACTAATAACCACAAGCTAGAATTATCCTAAACTTCTGAATAGGTACTGTTGTATATCCAAAATCTGAACAGGCTTCATGTGTCACTATGTTTTACAAACATTCTTTATTAAAATAATCCATCCCTTTGCTTAACCTTAGCAAATCTCATTATTGCCATTCATACAGTGATAAAAATGGAAGATTGTTCTTTATTAAGCTAAGGAGTTCCATGCTTTCATTTCCGCTTGTTGAGCTCTCAATCCATGTACACTAGTCCATTGGCAGAACCTGGCCTAGACAAATGTAACAATACATTTGCATATATCCTTGAAGGAGATTGGTAAAAAAAATGCTTGCTCATTTTTCCCGGCAAGATATACTTAGTGTTATGTCAGCTGAACTGAAAGAGCTGTTTGTTGAAAGCTTTATATCGGTGCGATCCATCACAGAACCATTATTATGACCTTGTTGTGATCTGTGATAATAAGTGGGAGTTTTCTAAATGAATGGTTTTTATATCAAAAAGAAATAGCATTTTGGAGGCTGATTCTTAATTAGAAATTGGAATAGGTAAGCCAAGTGCAATAGAACACTATATTTTCATCTAATATTATGGTAAAAACGCACTTGGAAAAGGCATAAACTTATGTAGCAAGAAAAAGAATGAAGGACAGGGACAATGGGAAGTTAGCTGCTAGGCTATGTGCCTTGATGTGCATTGATTTATTAATGACTGCCCCTGGACTCAAATTCATCTCATCTTCTAGTAGTTCATCTACACCAGGGGTAGGCAACCTTGGCTCTTTTATGACTCGTGGACTTCAACTCCCAGAATTCCTGAGCCAGCTATGCTGGCTCAGGAATTCTGGGAGTTGAAGTCCACGAGTCATAAAAGAGCCAAGGTTGCCTACCCCTAACTACACCTTTAACAAAGATTCATCTGAATGATCCCAATCTGATTTCAGATTAATTTTTCTTTGCTCAACCCAAAATGTGACTATTGTAATGTTTTGTGACCTGTACGTTCCACTCATATCTAACATTTTTTGGACTTTTTTCTTTTTTCCCCTTGTTCTTATATGCCCTACAGCTTTTCTACTGTCTTTCATAAATAAATCAGATTTGCCTTTGTGGTATAATGTTAGAGACAGTTGCAAGAAGTGGCATCCTTTGGGATTTAAACTTTATCCCCATCCCCACCCCGAACCCTACCATCCACCCACTTACTAACTTAAATCTTTAAATGGAGGGGTGATAAGCCTCACAGTAGAACATGTGAGCAACAGCCATGAGCACTAATGTGCCCTGGGGTGTTCAGCCTTTTATTCCAAATAGAGCAGGGGTCTCTAAACCTGGCAACTTTAAAACTTGTAAACTTCAACTCCGAGAATTCCCCAACCACACGAAAGAATGCTAACAAGCAGATGACTACAAGGAATATAAATCCTTCCATCCTCTGCCATTTGGTCAGAGCTGAAGAAGCATCTTGGATGAGAAGCAAAATGTCTTCAAGGAAAAAAACAAAATCCGGTTGCCTTTGAAAAAGCATATTTGGACAACGATGACCCGGATGACTGAGGATCTCCATAGACACAACTCTTAAAGTTGCCAAGTTTGGACACCCCTGCAATAGAGTCGGGGAAACAACTCAGAATGTTGGCATTCGCTCCATTCTGTGCCCCCATCCTCCCAGTCACATGCCAAAGAATGGGCTTTTATTAAGGGATCCTGAAAGAGATCCAGAAACTATGATTTGCGTGCTTTCCCTTATTTTTATTATTTTTCAAATACAGCTTTTTTGTTTTGAATCAGAATAGGACAGATTATGGCAGACTAGTCTAATCTAGTGTCATCTATCTAATCCCATAGTAGTCAATCATTTGGGAAGTCCATAAGCAATTCATGAGAAGCAGAATTTTCCCATGAGTTCCTAATGACTGGAACTTAGAAGCATTCTCGGATTCTTTGAGTACATATAGCCATCGTGACTCTTGGTCACTGATAACCTTATTCTAATTGGCTTTTATGGCTGTCTAAGCTTGTATCCGGTTTCATAATTTACTCTTCATTTGCTTGATTGCACTATTTCTGCAGAAATGCTTCACAAGCAATAGATATAAAAGACCTCTGAAATGTAGGCATAGGAAATAATTTAAAAAACCTGAATAAGCAGGGAAATAGTTTAAACTTTGTTTAAATTAAAACATTACAGTATACTTTGCAATAATGTACAATAGTATCTCAGTACTCATCGTTAATTGGTTCCGGGAGTTTGATGAGTTCCAAAAGCGATGGGCACCAAACAATTTTTCCCCATAAGGAATAATATAGTGAGTCACAAGGCAGCCGACACCGACAAGTTCTAACTTGTACGTTGAGTACCAAACAAACGATGAGTACTGGGACAAAATTTTCGCATCAAAATGTGTTGAGTACCAAATTTGATGAGTTTCAAAGCAGTTGTGTACCAAGGTACCACTGTATGTGCATTGTGGGGATGAGCCAAAAGCTTCTTTGGAAAAATTAATTCTGATGACGAATTTATGAAAATAAGAGATATGGCCATAAGGAAATGTTGTAACCGGAGACAATGCTAAGCAAAGCAATCAGCAAGGGATAATATGTGAAACTGTTTCAGCCTGCAGGAGTAGATCACATTGGAATTTAAAACACACGCTGCTCCTATATATTGGTTATGGCATATAATGAATGAAATGTATATGTCTGGGTATATTTGTGTTTGAATTCACTGGACTGTTTCTCTTCCATTATTCAGCATCATATTTCCTAAAAGAACACATGCTGTTAAATAATACAAGGTGTCTTGTGAAGGATGGTTAAAGTTATTTCTAGATTAAGGTCTTGCAAAAAGAGGTGTTAATATTTTTACTCCTTTGGATTTTGTTCTGCTCAAAAAACAAAACCCAGTATTAATGAATACGCCAAACTCTATGTGCATTTTTCCTGTGGTAGTAAACAAATGCGAACTCATTGTCTTTGATGGTTTTCCTTTGTTACTGTGAAACAGAAGTATCTAGGTGGAATGATAGGTTAACAACATGTCCAACTACTGATAGCAATTAATACTGATGAACAAAGGGAAAACCACATGCACATTTAGGGAACTGCTACAAAAAGAAATCTAAATAGAGTTATAACCCATTGTTGTTCATCAGTCTTGGTAAAATGCAGATATTTTAATCATGGGAGTCTTGCGTTCAAGTTCCATCTGGCTGCAGGTACTGATGTAAAGTATTTCAGATGCTTCGGCTGTCTGTTTAATCCAACACATATAGATTATGAGGTAAAAATCAGATATGGACTGTTGTGGATGGTCAAGTCACCACTTAAACCACAAAGATTGCTTACTTATACGGGTAGTCCTCACTTAGTGACCACAATTGAGACTGGCATTTCTGCTCCTAAGTGGTATGGTTGCTAAGCAGGAAATCATGAAAGTGTGACAGACTTAATGACATCACTTCCCATTCAGTCATTAAGTGAACCAGCATGATCATTAAGTGAAACATAACATGAACACGATTTGTGATTTTACTTCCTTGTTCTCCATTAGCTCTATTTGTCGGAAGCCGGTTGCGAAGCAAACAAATTGCACTTGCTGCAATAGCGGTAAATGTGAAATGTTGGCTACAAGCTGTTTTCTTTTACACCATCGTAACTTGAACATTGTTTAATGAGGCAGTCGTTGAGTGAGGACTATCAGTGTCCAAATCAGTGGGGATAACCTAAGCTTAATTTCCAAGTCACTGATCTTATTTTGGTATGGATGATATTGCTCTAATATTATATTGCTCTGGAAAGAAAACTCAGTTGACAAGAGTTTTCACAAACTGAATCAGAATATTGCTGGAAGGGACCTTCGAGGTCTTCTAGTCCAACCCCCTGCTCAAGTAGGAGACCCTATACCATTTTAGACAAGTGACTGTCCAGTCTCTTCTTAAAAACCTCCAGTGATGAAGCACCCCCAACTTCTAACGGCAGGCTGTTCCAGTGGTTAATTGTCCTCACAGTTAGGAATTTCTCCTTAATTCCAGGTTGCTTCTCTCCTTGGTTAGTTTCCACCCCTTGTTTCTTGTCTTGCCTTCTGGTGCTTTGGAAAATAAATTGACCCTCTCCTCTTTGTGGCAACCTCTCAAATACTGGAATACTGCTATCATGTCCCTCCTAGTCATTATTTTCTCTAGACTAGCCAAACCCAAATCCTGCAACCGTTCTTCATATGTTTTTGCCTCCAGGCCTTTAATCATCTTAGTTGCTCCTCTTTGCACTTTTTTTTCCAAAGTCTCAACATCTTTTTTGTAATGAATCCAGTTTGTTATCTTTCGATGACAAAAACAGCGAGATTCTAAGAAAGCTTGGAGTGGTTGCGAAGGGGAACGGGATGGGATTTTGCAGCAATTCTTTCCTTAACTCTTTGTCTGCTCAGATATTGACCAGTGGAATAAGGTAATTGAACAGCTGGGAACTCCCTGCCCAGAATTCATGAAGAAACTGCAGCCCACAGTGCGGAACTACGTGGAAAACCGGCCTAAATACGCTGGCCTAACTTTCCCTAAACTTTTTCCAGACTCTCTTTTTCCAGCTGATTCAGAACACAACAAACTCAAAGGTAAGAGCAACAGTGATGCGCGAAGCATGCATGAACTAGGACAATGAGTACACACTTGCCTTGCATTAGAAATGTATTTATTGTATTTACATCCAAGACTCCTGACAGGATGAAACCCACGGCAGCATATATTGGATCAGCCAGACTGTTTTCCTTCTGTTCATTGACTGGATCTGGATCTATTAAGCTTTACTAAGTGTCCTGCCTCATGTCAGAGGAGCATCGCTAAATACATCTCTAACTTCTGCTGATCCCAGTGTGGGGAAAGGATCACTGCAAAAATTCCATTCACTTTCTTTTCAGCATTAAAAATATTTACAGGTAGTCTTGACTTACGGCCACAATTGAGCCCAAATTTACATTGCTAAGCAAGATGGTTGTTAAGTGAGTTTGGCCCCATTTTATCACCTTTCTTGCCACAGTTGATATGTGAATCACTGCAGTTGTTAAATTAGTAACACAGTGGTTAAGTGAATCTGGCTTCCCCATTGACGTTGCTTGTCAGATGATCCCATGGCCCCGGGACAATCCAACCGTCATAAATACGAACACTTACCAAGCGTTCAAATTTTGATCACATGACCATGGGACGCTGCAATGGCTGTAAGTGTGAAAAACAGTCATATAAAGTCACTTTTTTCAGTGCCGTTGTAACTTTGCATGGTCACTAAATGAATGGTTGTGAGTCAAGGACTTCCTGTGCTCAGATTTACCCCAGATGATCTCATTGGTGTTTTACATATCATACTTGAAAATGCTAAGCAGTGATGCCAGGTAGAGGCCAGACGGGAGAGAAAAAGTCAAGAGGGGACCATAATCAATGTGCAATCAAAGCCTGCCTGCCTTTTTTTTTTTTTTACATGCCTTGCATGTGGAACATGCTTAAAGGGAAGTTCTTTGTGCAATTGTGGCTGCATCTTGGCTTTTTGATGTTCCGGGATGCTATAATGGCATCAACAATTATGACAGGTTTTCTTTTTCTAATCTGCTCCCATTTCTTTTAGTGATATATAGGTTAGTCAGTGTATCTACAAGGCAGGGATTATGCATACACACAAACTCATACATATGCATGCATACTGGTGCTGCTGGCCATAATTTCTTTCTTATTTTTACACACCTGTCACCAGAATAGGGTCATCATTGTGTCGTCAAATGTCCCTGGCTACAGGCTTGATTTAAAACCAGAGTCTACTCTGAAATTTTGTAGATAAATTTAAATGAGTGGTGAGAATGCCCTGGGAAATATAATTGCTACATGAATATATGTTTATTCATCATCTGCTATTTTATCCCCATCTGTTTTTCCTGAAAATGTTTAATCCAAAGCTTACACTTCCTACTATCAAAGGAAGGACAATTAGGACTGTTAAATTTAATTTCCAGGGATGGGTGGATTAATCTAGACATCTCCAGATGGGTAGGGACTGGAAAATTCTGGGACTTGAAGTCCCAACACATTTGTTGGTACCAGTTGGAGAAGGGTGATGGAGTCTCTTTCTGGTTTGTTTTATTATGAAAAGTTGTCTTTTTACTGTAGGTGTTGTAGCTTAAGGCATTAACTAATTTTAAAATAAATACATTTGTAAATCTATTCTACTTCATTTCCATATGAAATTGCATCTAAATCTTACCTGAGCTTTAATTTTCCAGTTTAACATGGAAAAGGAGTAGAACAGATTTGTAAATATATTTATTTGAACAAAAGTTGTGAATGAATGCAGAAACAAAACATAGTAACCAGTTCATGTTAGCTATTTGGAAGGGTTTAATTGTTGAGAGGCCCCTTCAGACAATGAGGGTCTAAGCCAGGGGTAGGCAACCTTGGCTCTTTTATGACTTGTGGACTTCAACTCCCAGAATTCCTGAGCCAGCATGGCTCAGCTTGGAAACTCTCCCTTTCCCCTCAGTATGGCTGGCTCAGGAATTCTGGGAGTTGAAGTCCACGAGTCATAAAAGAGCCAAGGTTGCCTACTCCTGGTCTAAGCTGTAACTTGAATGACTCTGAATAAATTCACATGAAACCTTGGTAGAAATTGTGAAGGCCAGTAGTCAAGTTGAACCTTTGTTAGTAGAAGGTGTACCACCTTCACTTTTGGCAGATTTGATATCAGAAAATTGAAAACTGCCTTGATAACAACCGTACAAGATGAGATATAGCCATTATCTGCAGAGATTTGAATAGAGGTGATTTAAATATAAATGAAACCTGTGATTGTCTTCAACAGGAAAATAAACTTCACGAGAAAACATAGATAGATGGGAAATGTTTTCATTTACAGCTCTGGAATCTACCGACATAAATCTGTATCAATTTTGAAGACATAGATTCCTGATGCTGCCTGCAGTGGCAATGCACAATGTTTGTTAATCCGCTACAATTTGCATGTCATTTATTTACACACATATTTATTTCCCCCTTGATTCCTTCCTCATCCAACTTCACTCCTGTGGTGAAAAAAGAAAAGGAGAAGGGATTTAACAGGGGATTTAAAGCATATGCAGGAAAAAAAGATGTGTTTTCTTTTGTTGCCTTCTTGAATTAAACTTGTAAATATGTTTGTACGTGTGTGAATTCTTCCTCTAGTGTCAAAAAATGCTCCATCTGTGATAATGATACGGCCCAGGAACAATAAAGAAAAGTATAATTCAAAAAACTATTCCAACGAATACTTAAATCTTTGTTTGACTCAATCAGGTTTATCCCATGCAGTTTGGCCTATGCAGGAATTCCCATGTTCCTTACAATTGTGTAATCCCTCTGATGCATTGTAATTTAAATTTTAGAACAGAAAAAGGTCAGAACAATTTACCATGCTTGGACTGAATCAATCTATCTATCTATCTATCTATCTATCTATCTATCTATCTATCTATCTATCTATCTATCTATCTATCTATCTATCTATCTATCTATCTATCTATCTATCTATCTATCTATCTATCTATCTATCTATCTATCTATCTATCTATCTATCTATCTACCTACCTACCTACCTACCTACCTACCTACCTACCTACCTACCTACCTACCTACCTACCTACCTACTTAAGCTCTTAAATGGTGAACCAACTTACCTAGATCCATCAGTTCTTTCTTAGCACATCTGAACTATTTTGAAATCTGAACTAGTGGACCCATCAGGCAAATTTGGGAAGAAATATAATAGCATTCATGAATGTGTGTGAATGTGTGTGTGTGTGTAATTTTATATAAATAATAATTAAGGATTTTAGATATCTATTGTTTTAGCTTTCTTATCTTCTACTCAGAGCCCCTTGCTTTGTGAGATGGACAGCTATATAAATCAGATAAATAGGCACACACACACACACACACACAAATAAACCTGCATATTTTAGTTAAAAGAGTATGCAAAGTGCATTAAGAAAAATGTATGTTAGATAACACCGTATACAAATACCTGCATATTGTGTGCAGCTGTTGAAAAATAAAAATTCCAAACTGATGTAGAAAAAAAAAGAAATGAACTAAACAAAATAGGAAATGGGAAAAAGAGGAAAATGACCTTTGTTTTCTAAGTCAGATATTCTAAAGCATTAATTTTATAAACAGCTTCAACTTAAAAATTGCTAGTTCTGGTTTCCGAAAGATCTAACAGAATCATCTATCAATTTTCTTGTTCTTTAAGCAAAAGTGAGTTCTGCAGAACGTCTTCAAAATATGTATTGAAGCCATATAAAACTGTCAGGAACTTACGAGTCATGCATTGGTCTGACTACACTGAATATGGCATTGTAAGTCATATTTCCATCCATTCTTTCCTGTACTGATGCATTTTCTGTTTTCGTTGCTCCAGCTAGCCAAGCTAGGGACCTTTTATCAAAGATGCTAGTGATTGACCCAGCCAAACGGATATCAGTGGATGAAGCCTTACAGCATCCGTACATCAATGTCTGGTATGACCCAGCAGAGGTGGAGGCGGTAAGTAGACTATTAGATTTGAAATTAGAACTTTGAACGTTTTAGTACTAACCTTCCTTGAACCCTCTTTTTATTTGTTTTCTTTTTATCATTATAGTGTTTAGCACAAGCAGCTCTTTTCAGTAGAATCAGTTGTTTCCTAAACCCAATTGTTAATCAGTGCCACATAGTATATTTTATTATAAAACGTTGGTCCTCTTCTTCCCATTGCTTAAAAAAAAGTCTTAAAGTGGTTTACAGTGTACTCTTTCTGTTCTAAAGCGCTACTTTCAGCAAATCTTAGTACCAGTCTAGAAGTTGTGCAACAGCTGGCATGTCAAGAAGTAGGATCCTCAATGGCAGAGGTGGGCAATCAGTATTTTAGACTCTGGACCACTTTCTTTGTAGCTCTTAGAGTTCATCCCAAGACTGCATCATTATATAATTGCCAATAAATAGTGGCATTACTTTATGCCGCCTTTATGATGAGAAACAGAAGAAGCATCACAAGACTCAAAAAGATTTAGTAGTTTAAAAAATGAAGAGCAGGGGACCTTCTCCTACCAATGTAAGAAAAATGCTCAAAAACTCCTCCTTCCAATGACTTAGCACCTAGGTACATTAAGACTGTCTCCTTCATGTAGAACTAGCTGTCTAGTCTGTACATAACTGAGTAGATATGTTCAGTGTATCCCCTAGGTGAGGTTTGGAGGGCAGGAAGCAAGATTGTCAATAACACTTTCGTCCTGGAATTCAATTAAATAGTTTTATTTCTGGAGCTTCTTACAGTAAGTGAGAAAGTGATGAAGACTGAGCTAATTTGCTGGGCTTTAACTCAGAGACTTGCTAATACTAAATGCTGGGAGAGCAGTGGGTGGTTTCAATTTACTTTATGGATTGGTTGTGTAATGCATAAACTGTAAACTATAGCGTGCTAGCGTGCTGAAGTCTGAATCTATAAGAAGAATAAAATAAACAAAATAATATTATCTTCTCATTGGGTGTTTGGCTGTCAGAATGAGAATAAAAGCTTGGGTTTGTCTGCTGAAAAAGTTTACTATGAGGGTGAAAGTTCGTTCTCCGAGTTTCTGGGTTGGTTTCAGAATGTTTCATTATAAACAGAACACTGACACTGACATCCCCTAAACCAGGGGTAGGCAACCTCGGCTCTTTTATGACTCGTGGACTTCAACTCCCAGAATTCCTGAGCCAGCATGGCTCAGCTTGGAAACCTCTCCCTTTCCCCTCAGCATGGCTGGCTCAGGAATTCTGGGAGTTGAAGTCCACGAGTCATAAAAAGAGCCGAGGTTGCTTACCCCTGCCCTAAACTCTGCTGAAGATGTTACCTAGCCTGGTAATGAAACGTTCGGAAACCAACCCAGAAGCTCGGAGATTGAACCTTCTGCCTCATCCTACACCCGAGCTACAGATATTCACCATTATTGCAAAGTTTACTATCCTGATCAGTTGATCTGACTTTAACCAGGCATCTCTTACATCTGCCTCTGCATTTCTGTGCACCTGAGAGATGAGTCCACCAAGACTTTTCATTCCATGGCTTGAATTTATCGTACAATCACAAGTCCCAAAGTCTTATAGAACTCACATATTAATGCAAGCCAGTCATAGTCCTACCAAGTCAAAGTCTACAAACCCTCTTCCCTGACATAAAGGATTGGGGTCCATGAGGAACAAACGAAAGCAAGGCTCCTCTGCTTGTCAATACGTGGCATGCAGCTATGACATTTGCTAGGTTTCAGGTGGCCTCTGAGAAGTATAATGGGAAAACTATATTTCCCAGGAACTGCTTGCAATCTGGAATATTAAGTAGAGGTTCCTAAGTGCCCCAGCAAGAGGAAATTATTTTCTCTTTTTGTAGTAGTAGTAGTAGTAGTAGTAGTAGTAGTAGTAGTAGTAGTAATAATAATAATAATAATAATAATAATAATAATAATAATAATAATAATAATAATAATAATAATAATAATAATAATAATAATAATAATAATAATAATAATAATAATAATAATAATAATAATAAAGTTGGAAGGGACCTTGGAGGTCATCGAGTCCAACCCCCTGCTCAGGCAGGAAACCCTATACCATTTTGGACAAATGGCTGTCCAGTCTCTTCTTAAAAACTTCCAGTGTTGGAGCATTCACCGCTTCTGAAGGCAGGTTGTTCCACTGGTTAATTGTTCTAACTGTCAGGAAGTTTCTCCTCAGTTCCAGGTTGCTTCTCTCCTTGATTAGTTTCCATCCGTTGCTTCTTGTCCTGCCTTCAGGCGCTTTGGAGAATAGCTTGTGGCAGCCCCTGAGATATTGGAATACTGCTATCATGTCACCCTTAGTCCTTCTTTTCATTAAAGTAGACATACCCAATTCCAGCAAACGTTCCTGATATGCTTTAGCCTCCAGTCCCCTAATCATCTTTGTTGCCCTTCTCTGCACTCTTTCTAGAGTCTCAACATCTTTTTTACATCGTGGTGACCAAAACTGGATGCAGTATTCCAAGTGTGGCCTTACCAAGGCATTGTAAAGTGGTATTAATACTTCACGTGATCTTGATTCTATCCCTCTGTTAATGCAGCCCAGCACTGTGTTGGCTTTTTTGGCAGAAGTAGTGTCCTTCACTTTAGCTTACTGCCGCTCATAAGTCAGTCCTCACCCTCAGATACTTTCAGGTTGTTCCCACTTCAAGGGATGAACCATCTCAGCATGAAAGAGACTAAAGGAGTGGTAGAAGATGGGAGATAATGTTACATGTCGATGCAGAGATGCCCCCCAATTGCCTAAGGAAATGCCAACCTTGGGAAGAAGGAAGGACTTAAGTGAGAGATAGTATCTTCAAGCCTATTTTGTCCTCTCCCCCCCCTTTCTCCTTTTTCTTCTTCTTTTCATAAAAGACTTCTTAGGGTGGCTTTTAAAAAATAAAGGCAATCCTTTGGGCTTACAAACTACAAAACAAAGTACAAATGGAAAAGGTATTGAGGAACAGAAAGATCTGAATAATCACAGAAATTATTTACAAAATGCTTTCCCTGGTCAACTGGAATAAAAATGGTTCCAGCAGAGCAAGAATCCAAATTTACTACACTCTGAGCTTAACTGATGGAAGGACATGCCTAAGGGACAAGTTGATAGCTGATGGACGGAGATGCCTCAGAGAGGCAGTTTCTCATTATCACTGGTCATGATCCTGCTTCCCCTTGACCCTCACTGCAGTCCAGAGGAACTGGATGCCAAGTCATTTGCCTGGATTATTCTAAGAATATGCCCAGATGATGGAATATAAAAATGTTCAACTTGCAAGGTTGGAGGAAAGATTAAATGGGTAATCTGATTCCTACACCAAGGTGGTAGAAGATTCTTTATCCATAATGTATCTGGTAGGAATGGGAATCAGCATGTTCCTTCTTCTGTACTAAAAACTATTTAAGCATCATTAACTCTTTTTCCCTGGTGGGGGGAAAGATCAGGGGTTAGTACCCAGTTACAGGAGATGCAATGAATCACAAGAAGCCTCTTCAGATCCCCTGCAGAGAATCTTATAATCTTTCCCAGTGTTTGTGTTGCAGTGGAAATGAATTCATTAGTATTTATATGATGCTTAATTGCCATTTGTGATGAGGCGTGGTATGGAAAGATGGGTATAGACCGCAAATGTGTTTTGACAATGAGACTCAGAACTGCGGAGTTGAGTTGTATGCATGTGTGCTGAATGCACTGGAGCACCTCTAACAATTTATTTTAGCATGTTATAGTAGAGTAATTCAATTTTCTATTTTCTAGGGCTTGCAACATTGTCTTCTTCCCACTATCTTTTCTATAGTTTCTAAAGCCTTCCTAACTATTCCACAAACATTGGAAACTTATTAAAAATAAATAAATAAAATAAGATAGAAAAATGTGGGTTAGACAGCATCACCACCAGCATCACCACCAGATGGATTTGTAGCTGGCTGACTGGCCGTACTCAGCGTGTGGTCCACAATGGAACCGCATCTACATGGAGGGAAGTGTGTAGTGGGGTGCCCCAGGGCTCTGTTCTGGGCCCAGTGCTCTTCAACATCTTCATCAACGATTTGGACGAGGGGATAGATGGGGAACTCATCAAATTTGCAGATGACACCAAGCTGGCAGAAATAGCTAACACTCCAGAAGACAGGCTTAGGATACAGGAGGATCTGGACAGACTTGAACACTGGGCGCTATCTAACAAAATGAAATTCAGTGGTGAAAAAAGTAAGGTTCTACATTTAGGCAAGAAAAACCAAATGTATAGGTATAGTATAGGGGGTACCTTGCTCAATAGTAGTAACTGTGAAAGGGATCTCGGAGTCCTAGTGGACAGTCACTTAGATATGAGCCGGCAGTGTGCTGCAGCTGCCAAAAAAGCCAACACAGTGTTAGGCTGCATTAATAGAGGGATAGAATCAAGATCACGTGAAGTATTAATACCACTTTACAATGCCTTGGTAAGGCCACACTTGGAATACTGCATCCAGTTTTGGTCACCACGATGTAAAACAGATGTTGAGACTCCAGAAAGAGTACAGAGAAGAGCAACAAAGATGATTAGGGGACTGGAGGCTAAAACATATAAGGAACGGCTGCTGGAATTGGGTATGTCTAGTTTAATGAAGAGAAGGACTAGGGGTGACATGATAGCAGTATTCCAATATCTCAGGGGTTGCCACAAAGAAGAGGGAGTCAAGCTATTCTCCAAGGCGCCTGAGGGCAGGACAAAAAGTAATGGATGGAAACTAGTCAAGGGAGAGAAGCAACCTAGAACTAAGGAGAAATTTCCTGACAGTTAGAACAATTAATCAGTGGAACAACCTGCCTCCAGAAGCGGTGAATGCTCCAACACT
Source organism: Azemiops feae (assembly GCA_023970755.1). Lineage (NCBI taxonomy): Eukaryota > Metazoa > Chordata > Lepidosauria > Squamata > Viperidae > Azemiops > Azemiops feae. Next base: position 1,987,356 of record JALGBA010000373.1, read on the forward strand.
GGAAGTTTTTAAGAAGAGACTGGACAGCCATTTGTCCGAAATGGTATAGGGTACCTGCCTGAGCAGGGGGTGGAACTTGATGACCTCCAAGGTCCCTTCCAACAATTATTATTATTATTATTATTATTATTATTATTATTATTATTATTATTATTATTATTATTATTATTATTATTATTATTATTATTATTATTATTATTATTATTATTATTATTATTATCAGTTTCTTGCAATTTTGAGTTGGAAAACACAAGAACCTCTCTGAAAATCTCTCAAAAATAAGTGGATTTTTTTTTTGTTCCAGCAGATTATTTGACACGAGCAAATCCTTAAGGTTCTCTCCATTAGAATTGCTAAGAGATTGGAACTTGCTCCTTAACCTTTTATTTATCTATATCTGAAGTTTAATCTTATTTTTGGGGGGAGGGGGGGGAGAGGGGGAAGTTGGAGGTAAATCAGTCACAAGAAAGTTGACATTTAATTACTTGCTTGCTTCCCAGCTTTTCCTGTTCTCCAAACTCCCCAATCTGAATCCATCTTCTTTTAAGTCTCTTCTGTGTTTTTGATAAGGGAGATGTGCCCATTTTTATTTTATTATAAGAGTTGCAGATGTTGTATAGCAATAATAGCACAAAAGAAATGAAAACAAAACAAAACATACCAAACACCTTCGCTTGAGATAGAACTGAAAGGTAAGAAATATATAACTTTGCAAACAAAAGCAATGTTAAGCCAATTTAAAATCCTGGGTACATGGGACTTCCCACTCTTGCATCAAATAGACGATAAAGTTGATGCATGATGCTAAGACTTTGGGTGCCTTCAAAGAAGGGGCTGTTTCCTTTGCGGTTTTAAACTTAAATGTGCTTGAACATTAGTAGCTCGGGATGATAGTTGGGCTTTTGGTTTGATCTCCGAGCGTGGCGATTTGGCTGCAAACGTTTCGTCTCCATTTGGGGAGACATCTTCAGTGCACTTTGAATTCACTGCGTTTTAAACTTACCCTGATATTCAGAGAACGTTCTTAGCTGGATATTTTAAACTTAAAGACAGGATAGTATAGTAGTAACTCTGCCTTTAAGAATTTGGAGCCCGAGTTATTAAGGTTTTAGAGATAAGCATCAGCATTTCATCTCAGTAGGTAACACCACCTCAGCAGAATTTGCCTGGCCTAGTAGCACTGGTCCTGTTTATTATGTAGATGGGAGCCCTCCAGAGAACAGCAAGGCTGTAGATTAGACTGGGAAAACACCCCAGAAGAAGACAAGGGCAAACCATATCTGTATTGCTGCTAAGAAAACTACATTGATGTGCTTTTGAAGCCACCAGGATGTATGTTTCAGTTGATAGAGACTTTAACACTTTGAATAGGGCTGGGAATAATGAATAGTTAGACAAAGGAAAGTCATTCTGTACAAATTGGTGTAATGTGGCTCCACCTAGCTGAATCATTCAAAACTCTAGCAGTCAAATTAGAGCATATTACAGCTTTTGCAGCATAGTCAAGGTCAGTCCCTTTGTGTGCTGGGTGCTTCATAACTCTATAAGCTATAAAGACTTGAGGATTTCTTCCTTAGATGAGAAAAAAAAGCTTGAAAGTTAATTTGATTTATTGTAGCTGTTCTCACAGTTTTAGTTTTGGTTCAATGCATTCTCTTTGTCTATCAGTGATTATTAGAAACAGCTAAATCAAGTGATAGTCTTCATGCAAATCTGTCATCTTAAACCTTCAATTTTCTGATGCTATTTCCCACAGTGCCTGTCTAGGGTGGGTCTGCCGTTCTTTAACAATCAGCAGGGATGCAAGCAAGATGGCTTAGATAAAATAGTTGTGATGGTAAGGGTGAGAGAGCACATGGCTGGAGAGCATTGTCTTCTCCTACAACAGGAGAATCTATAGCTGGGCTGCAAAAATCTGCATGCCCACTAGAGAGCAGCAAATATTTTCAATCTCTTGCCCTCTTCTCTTTGCTGTCATCTAGTGTTTGTCTGTATTTGCACAGCCCAAATATTTTTCATCTACCACATTCCTTCAGAGATAACTTGTCTGTGACTGGATGCCAAGCAAGCTGTGTAGGGGCCAAACCCCAAGGTAGACAATGTTACGATATTCTCTTTCCTCCATTCCAGTTTCTGATATTCCTTTCCATCCACTCCTTGTCTTCCCTCTCCCCAAGAAGCAATTAGTCTGGGGAAAAAATCCAATTTTGTCTGGATCAAAATACTTCTTCCTTCCAGGCTAATAGACGTATTGGTGTGACACCTGTGTCCTTTAAAGCTTCCTTCTTATAAATAAATAAATAAATAAATAAATAACCTTTATTGTCATTTTTTATATTGTGGGCACAATGGCACACATAAAATAATGAAATTTAGTTGCCCGCTCTCAAAGTGAAACATATACATGACACACACCTAAAACATACTATGTACAACATATATATAGACCCACATCCCTACATATACATAGCAAATAAATATTAAATACTGTCCATCTTGAATATATAACGCAAGGAGTAAGTTTGAGAGTTCGCAAGGTTAATGCTGTATGGAATGAAACTATGGCTGAATCTGGATGTTCTGCTACGGATACCACGAAGCCTCCTCCCAGAAGGTAACAGGGAAAACAGGTTGTGGAGAGGATGTGTAGTGTCCCAGAAAATCTTGCGGGCCCTGCTCAAGCAACGCTTCTGTGCTATGTCCTGGATGGTAGGGAGGGAACTGCCAATGATCTTTTCGGCCATCCTCACCACTCTCTGCACTGCCTTCCTGTCTGAAGCAGTGATGCCTCCAAACCAGACTGTGATGCTGTATGACAGGATGCTCTCGATCGTCCCCCTGTAGAAAGTGGTCAGGACAGGGGAAGGAAGATGTGCTTTTCTCATGCGGCGCAGAAAATGCAGGCGCTGCTGTGCCCGCTTCACCAGTTTCTCACTGTTTAGCGACCAAGTCAGCCTACTCGTTAGCTGCACACCCAGGAATTTGATGCTGGTAACCATCTCCACAGGAGAATCATTAATGCACAGAGAAGTGTGGCTGTGCCTGCCTTTTCTGAAATCAACAATGATCTCTTTGGTTTTTCTTGTATTTAAATCTAGGCTGTTTTCTTTACACCAGTTCACCAACCCCTCAACCTCCTTGCAGTAAGCTTCCACCTTGTCATCCTGAATAAGGCCCACTACTGTTGTATCATCTGCGAACTTCACAATATGGTTGGTGGCAAACCTAGCACAGCAGTCATGGGTCAACAGGGTGAACAGCAGCGGACTTAAGACGCAGCCCAGAGGAGAACCTGTGCTCAAGAAAATGGTATTTGAGGTATTTGTCCCAACTCGCACATATTGGGGCCTGTTGGTAAGAAAATCCAGAATCCAGTTGCACAAAGGAGTGTTTAAGCCTAAAAGGCCCAGTTTGTCTACTAGATGCTGGGGAATGATTGTGTTAAACGCCGAACTGAAGTCGACAAACAGCAAACGCACATGAGTATTTCTTTCCTCCAAGTGCTCCAGGCTCAGATGGAGAACGGAAGAAATAGCATCCTCCGTAGAGCGATTTGGTCGGTAGGCAAACTGAAGCGGGTCAAATGCTGGCGGGAGGCTAGATACAATAGTGTCTTTTATCAGCTTCTCAAAGCATTTCATGATGGTGGATGTCAGTGCAACCGGACGGTAATCATTGAGGCCTGTGATTGTGGACTTTTTTGGCACTGGCAAGATGATGGCCATCTTAAAACACGATGGGACCACTGCCTGCTGCAATGAGAGGTTAAAAATATCAGTGAGAACACAAGCCAGCTCCTCTGCGCATTCCCTGAGAACACGTCCAGGGATGTTATCTGGGCCTGCTGCTTTCCGAATGTTAACTGTCTGCAGTGTTTTCCGGACAGAGGTGACATCAAAGCTAGGCACTTGCTCATCAGGATGGGGCACAGCTTTCCTAGCAGGAGTACTATTTGATGCCTCAAATCTACCAAAGAATGCATTCAGTTTGTTTAGGAAGTCTGTGTCATCCTTACATCTCGATGGAGCCACCTTGTAATCCGTAATGGCCTGGATCCCTTGCCACATTTGCCTGGTGTTTGTTTGGTCCTGAAAAAAGTTCTGGATTTTCTGGCAATGGGCTTGCTTTGCACCTTTTACGGCACTTTTCAGATTTGCTCTGGCTGTTCTAAGTGCCAGCATGTCCCCAGATTTAAAAGCCACATTCCGTGCTTTCAGCATCTTGCGGACCTCATAAGTCAGCCACGGTTTTTCATTCGCCCTCACAACAAAGCTTTTCAGGACACAGACATCTTCTATGCACTTTTGGATATATGCAGACACCGTGGTGGCATACTCCTCAACATTTGTATGTTGGTTATCAGTAGCTGCTTCCTTAAACATGCCCCAATCTGTACATTCAAAGCAGTCTTGTAATGCTTCTATAGCACCCTCTGTCCAAATCCTCACCTGCTTTACTGTAGGTTTCACTCTGACTAATAAAGGTTTATATGCTGGAATAAGCAGCACTGAGAGATGGTCAGAGGAGCCCAGGTGAGGGCGGGGGATAGCTTTGAAAGCCTTCTTGATGTTGGAATAAGCAAGATCCAGTGTATTGTCCCCTCTGGTTGCAAAGTCCACATATTGATGGAAATGTGGCAGGGTAGCTTTCAAATCCACTTGGTTAAAGTCTCCCACAACAATAAATGCACCTTCTGGGTGAGTAGTTTGTAAGTCGCTGATGGTATGGTGGAGAACCTTCAGGGCCACTTCTCTGTTTGCATCAGGGGGGATATACACAGCTGTGATAATGGTAACAGAGAATTCTCTGGGCAGATAGAAGGGTCTGCATTTGATGGTCAGAAGCTCCACATCTGGGGAGCACAGACTTGAGACCACCTTGGCATTATTACACCATCTGTCATTTATATAAAAACAGACACCCCCTCCCCTGGATTTGCCACTAAGAGTAGAACTCCTGTCCAACCGAAATGTTGAAAATCCCATCAAGCTAACAGCACTATCTGGAACAGAGGGCTTTAACCAAGTTTCTGTTGCAATAATAACACAGCAATTTCTCACCTCCTGATTATCTACCATCAAGCTACTCTGGAAGGAATTTGGTGTGATCCAATTACTTGCATAAAGTAGCATGTGTGAACCCATGAAGACAGACAACCTTTGTACAAATACTCACTCCAAAGTGCTATGATGAATGTGGAAGTTGCTATAATAAATCTGGAATAGAAGCCACTAATAACAGCTGTGCAACTAGAATGATGTCTAAACAAGTCTTACTTAATTTACCATTGTATCTGTTGGAGTCACTCAAACTTTGTTGGTGAAGAATATTTCTTACAAAGTATTTTTTTACTCACAATTTTCTAGTTGCATCAAAGTTATGTCCACTTGGTCCTTGGGAACCAAGGCTAAGTGGTATTGTCTGTCAAGGTCTGACATTTTGACTCCAAGTATTGAAGTTTATAAGTAACAGTAATGATTATAAGATCAGGGACCAACAGCATTTAAAAATATGAAACACAAGGGGGTGAGATTAAATACTAAGATATCATACATACATATACATACATAAACATATATACATACATACAAACATGTGCTTGCATGCATGCAAGTTACTATTAAAACTCTCCCCTCTGATCTTACTTTTATGTATACCTGCTATGTTAGTATTTAATCTTACCCTTTGATTTGATTTTTGTGTTGCATATTTTTAATTGTTGCTGGTCCATGACCGAATATATATAACAAATATAATATAAAATGTAACATATACTACTATAACTGTATATTCATTAGCAGTACAAGTATACATCTAAAGTATTACAATTTACAAAACAAAAGTATATATCACCTAAAAAAAGATAACTAACATATAATGAACTTGAAGTGGTGAATAAAACAGGTTATTCCTGTGACCCATTATGCCTTATTTTCACCATGGCAACACAGAATTTGGCTATTGCAGAAAAGATGAATTATTTTGAATCTTCTAGGAGTTTTGATTCACATAGAAATAGTCTGACCTTCCTGGGAATTTACCTATTAGGGGCACATGTAAGCTGACCTGATATCTCCATGGAATTTGCAAGTAATAGTATGTGAGAAATGGATTCAATTTCCTTGTCACCACCTGGGCAGATACGCTCAGTTAATGGGATTTTGGAGTATCTGCCTTGCGGCATTGTGATGCTAAGATATTATGTCTTGACTTTGAAAAATGTTATCTTCAGCCTGAGGAAAGTGAGATTTTGTAAGTATTTTGTTGGTTCCCAAGTAGCCTTGTTTATCCAATTTTTGCCATGTTGAGGCAACCTATTTCTTATTCTTTGGGTGAGCAGTTGTTTGGCTTGGTCATGCCCTGCTACAGAAATAAGGAATCATGAGGAAAATTAGGAATTGTGTAGAAACCTCTGTTCCATGGCTGTTCCCGGAAGAAGGAAAATTATCCATTAAAACTAGAGGGGTCGATCTGAGCAAAAAGAATTGGGTTTTCAGCCAGTAATTTATTTTCCTCCTCCAAGTCCCTTCCTGGGTTGTGGGTATTCCTGTCTCAAGCCTCAACTGAGGATTAATCTCCAGAATGTTGTTTGCATCCTTCCTCACACACTGTAAATTCCCACTTGTGCACCATAAAGGATTTGAGCCAAAGACTTGGCCTCACAAAGTTTTAATATTTCAGGAATTCATTATCTCCTTCCACCCCCAAGGCACCCTGTGCTACTTATCTGGGACTCCGCTTAATGACCTGTGAGATCACTTAACAACTGCAATCTGGAGTGTCAGGATTGCAGTTATTGATATTACAGTGATGTAATGTCTCACTTAATGACTGTCTCATTCAATGAGTGAGATTCCAGGCCCAACTGTGGTTGTAAATTGAGGATTGTCTGTAATTCAAATGCATTAAGGGAGCAGCGATTTAACAGAAGGACAAAGATTTGATTTCAAATATTTTGTGTCCACGTATCTGATTTGAACACAAAACCATCAGAATAAGTTCCATAAATATTAGAAAGAGGAACAGGAGCACTAAAAATATAAACCAGTATTCGAGGAAATGCTATGGTTTCGTATCGAGAGCTTAACCTAGAGCAGTGGTGGCGAACCTATGGCACGCGTGCCAGAGGCGGCACTCAGAGCCCTCTCTGTGGGCACGCATGCCGCCGCTGCCAGCAGCTTGCGCAGGTCCATTAGGCTGCCCCCCGGGGCGGCAGCCACACCCAGCACAAAGGAGCAAAGTGGCCAGCTAGCGAGCTTGAGTAGAGATGGTAGAGCATGCCCGCACCCAGCAAGCCAAAGGCCACCCCGAGCAGGGAAAGCCGGATCCCCATTGGCGCCATGGCCCCCCAGTCCCAGCTAGGATTGCATGCCTCCCCCCCATCTATGCTGGGCCTCCTGCCCACCGCCCCACCCGCCAGAGACCCCCTGGATCTCCCCCAACCCTGCCCGACCCCCACAGGCGTCCCCCCATGAGCAGCATCGAGGTGGCCTTGCCCACCCCAGCCACGCCCACCCAGTGGGCCACACCCCCATGCCCCCCCCCGAGGGCACCACAATGCCCTGGCATTTTGCGATAAATAAGTGGGTTTGGGGTTGTGGTTTGGGCACTCAGCCTTTAAAAGGTTCGCCATCACTGACCTAGAGGCAATGCCCCTATATGTAGCTTCTTGGGATTTACTGTATCAGTCATGTAAGTGAAGAGGTGGTAGGCTAGTTGGCATCCCGTTTAAGAAGCAGAGCCTTTATCCAGCTAAAATTTCTTTTTATGCATCCATTAAAATTTTACGATCTTTTCACGGCCTGTAGAAGAGCAGTAAAATTAAGATGTCTCATTCAAAAGGCAGTGAGAATAGCAAGGTAGGGAAATAGAAGGGTGACAAAACCCTTATACTTCTGACAGCTTTAAAACATGTAGACTCTGGTGGCTTTTCTTTAAATGCCAGGTGATAACCTATTGCTAATATAAATTATTACTCAGGATGACTGAAGCGTAGGTCACAGTCAGGATTTTGTCTTTAGAGACCGATTTGTAAGAAAGCACAAGCCAACTCTAAGCTGCCTTTGCATCTGGCTATTTAAGAATAGATTGGCTTCTGACTTACCGATGATCTATGTGCTCTCCTAGAAAGCCTTGGACATCTTATAAAATAACTATTAAGCTTTTTTGATTTGGACAAGGTGAAGTTTTTCTATACTTGGTCTCACAGCCCTCTTATGTTTTTATGCCATTTGCAGGGTATCATTTGTCAAATATTATTCAGATTGCGTAACTCAAGATTGCTTTGGGCAGTTTTAATGAATAGAGACTTTATTTATTTCCACAGAGATGAAATAAAAGTCGAACTTTTGGAAAATAATTATATATATATTAAAATGTGTACTAATGTGAACAAATGCCAATCCGACTTCTCAACTGCTCAGATTTGTTCTGACTCCCTTTTATAAAGGCAAAAATGAGTTACCCTCAGTGCAAGAAGATTTTAAGGAGCATTTAAGTGACAAAAAGATCTAAGCTAGTGGGGGGGTCTTCCTAATTATTCTGGAGGTACCCATAGAATAGAATATTTGGGTAGCCTGGTTGGGCAGTAAAACATCTGCAAGAAAAGAATCCAGACCTGAAGAGCACCAAATACCCCACATTCAGGAGGTGGTTAGTAGATTAGCAGAAGGTCCCACATCTACCCGGTTTACATATTCATCCTTTTTTAATCCAGTTTGTTGTTAATTTTAATGTTTTAACATTTAATGTTCAATGTTTATAATGTTTTTAACATTCTGATTGTTTTATATTGTTATTTTATGACTTAAGCTGCCAGAGTTGCTTGATAATAGAATAAGTGGAGAATGGAGTGGAGTGGGACGGAATGAAATAGAAATAGAGTAGAGTAGAGTAGAGTAGAGTAGAGTAGAGTAGAGTAGAGAATATGGAATGGAGTGGAGTGGAGTGGAGTAGAGTACAGTAAAGTAGAGTAGAGTAGAGAAGAATAGAGAATATGGAATGGAATGGAATATAGTAGAGTAGAGTAGAGCAGAGTAGAGTGGAGTAGAGAATATGAAATGGAGTGGAGTGGAATAGAGTGGAGTGGAATGGAATGGAATGGAGTAGAGAATATGGAGTGGAGTGGAATGGAATGGAACGGAACAGAACAGAACAGAACCCAACAGAACAGAACAGAACAGAATAGAATAGAAAATATGGAGTGGAGTGGAACGGAACGGAACAGAACAGAGAGAATGGAATGGAATGGAATGGAATGGAATGGAATAGAATAGAATAGAATAGAATAGAATAGAATAGAATAGAATAGAATAGAATAGAATAGAATAGAATAGAAAATATGGAATGGAATGGAATAGAATAGAATAGAATACAATGGAATAGAATAGAATAGAATAGAATAGAATAGAATAGAATAGAATAGAATAGAATAGAATAGAATAGAATAGAATAGAATAGAATAGAATAGAATAGCTTTATTTGGCCAAGTATGATTAGACAAACAAGGTCATATGGGAGGCATATACAAATAAAATAAAATGTAATATGAAGTTTATTACATTGTCCTACTCATATACTATGTGCATGTGGCCAAATGTGGACTAAATAAAGCCTTAAAACTTGCTTTCTCCTTATTGCCTTAATTTGTTTGGCTTATGTGTCAGTCTCTAGTGGGGAGATGCCCATTTTGGGAAAATTAAACTAGATGCATGACAAATATATTAAAGCAACCCGTCCAAATAGTGGTGAATACCTTGCAGGGTTAAAGTATCAATATCAGCCCTTTAAAAATGCACTGGTTATTTTCATTTCAGTCTGTTTACTGACAAAAAGTGTTCTTTGAGGAGTAATGAAGAAGACAGGGGTTGTATGGCTGTGCGTGGATATAATTCAGGCATTGTGATTTCAAATGCTTGTTCAGCCATGAAATGCCCTGGGTGGCTTCGGGCCAGCCATTGTCTCTTCAAATAATTCCTGTTACATAGTGATTGCTCCAGGACCTTTTTCAATTTTTATTTTTATTTTTCTGCTTTTTAAAAGCCAGTACAAGCCCAATTCTGACTTTCAAAGCACGTTTGTTAGGATGTTAGGGTTTTGCTTTGATTGGTGATCAGGCTGAGTCATTTTCCCATTTGAGAAAAGCCAGGACAGTGGAGAAATGGATTAGCTGGTTTTCTTAACCAAAATGATTTCATACAGATAGTGCCATTCCATCCCTTATATGTTTTTTTATGGGCCAGAAAAGTATACTATTCATCTCGTTCTGTAAAATTATACATTCCTTTTTGCATGCATCTGCATGTAATCTTTTTTTATCTAATATCTTTTATTATTAGCAGCTCCTAGACATTTTTTTAATTAAAATTGAACAACCTCCTCCTCCTCCTCCTCTCCCTCCCTTCCCCCCCCCCCTCCATTTGAGAAAGCATTTTAGAGTTGGTCAGCTGGTAGGCATGGAGGGGAAAGCAAATGATAAAAATTATCAGATTCTGTAGACATCTTTGGCTATGTACTTAAAATTAAATGACTCCATATTAGAGATCTGATGTTATCAAAGTTCTCATTCAACTTTAATTGCATTCTATTTGTATGTTATTTTTGGCTTTATGCCCTCCGTAACATTTTTTTTTTGATGAATTGCTCTGTTATCTGTGTTACCAAACCTTCTTCTCTAAAAGTGTATTAGGTTACTTGTTGCTTCTTCTCACTGTTCCCTTGCCTTCTTCCAGAAGAGTACTATTTTAAATTTTAAAAAGCCAATAAAATCATGAAGGAAAAACCAGTAAAACCGAACCTTGCTCTCTTAAAGGGAAACAGTACTATTTATTTCACCATTCTATATCAGAGGATGCAAGAAAGAAGCTATTAGTTAAAGTTGCGTGGTATCCTTGTAGATAAGGATGTTTCCATATACAAGTAGTTCTCGACTCACAACAGTTCATTTAGTGAGTCAAGTTACAACGGCGCTGAAAAAAGTGACTTATGACCGTTTTTCACACTTACGACCGTTGCAGCATCCTCATGGTCACGTGATCAAAATTCAGATCAAAATTCAGATGTTTGGGAACTGACTCATACTTATGATGGTTGCAGTGCCTTGGGGCCATGTGTTCAGATTCTGTGACCTTCCTACAAGCAAAGTACAACCAGATTCACTTAACAACCGTGTGACTAACTTAACAACTGTAGCAAGAAAGGTCGTAAAATGGGACAAAATTTACTTAACAAATGTTTCACTTAGCAACAGAAATTTTGGACTCAACTGTGGTTATAAGTCGAGGACTACCTGTATATTATATAAGATCTTGGTTCTAGACTGAATCATTGCTTGATAATGTAGCCCAATAGGAAGTAATGTGTTTAATCATTTTAATACTTCTACCAAGTGAATATGGGAAAACAGTGACTCATCTAATGCAGTAACAATTGGGATCTGTTTTGGTAGCGGAGAAGAAACAGCTCATGGGGCACAGGGGCTGTCATTTTGCTGTAGACCTGTTCTTAAGATCGGGTATGACCTCCTTAAAAATATCTACATATTGGAAAAATGAAAAGATACCACCTGACCAGATTATTATTATGAAAATATTGGAATGTGCAGAAATGGATAGATTAACTTTAGAAATTAAAGAGAAAGAAGATACAATTTACTTTAAAACATGGGAAAAATTCTATCAATGGTTAGCAATAAGATAGAATGAAAAAAGGTGATGAAATTAAATAAGATAAATGATGTATTTTTTTTTAATATTATTTTTTAACTTTTTAGTTAGATCTTTACTTTTAACTACAATTAATTATAATTAATAAGCATTATATCGGTATTTATATGTAACTATATTTAGTTAGTAATACATCACTAATAGTATACTGATTATTGTTACCTATAGAATGAATGATATGTATTGGGTTAAGTTTTGATTATTAATAGTGATAAATTTATTAATATAGCTTTTTAGTATTATGTTAATTATGCATATTTAATATGTAGACCCGGACGACAGTCTGCTTGCTAAAGCGTTGATTTACTGTTGGGGGTAACCCCATTATTGTATCTACCCCTACCCTTGGTTTAATCCTTTTGTTGTTGTTGTTGTTGTTGTTGTTGTTTTTTACCCTATGTTATACCTTTACCTACCCCTCCCTTTCTACCCTTATAAAAATAATAAAACATATTTTAAAAAAAATAAAAAAATATCTTCATATGTCTCCTACGTGGCATCTCTCCATTGCTTTGACAAACATACAACAGGCATTTGATCTCTATTTACAACAAATAACCTGTAAAGATGCTCAAAAACATGCCTACTTATCTTGAGAAACAATTATCTATAAATTCTGCAATACACTTGCCCTTTTTATTGCTCATTCTATACACACATTTAGTCTTTGCAATGTTGAGAGGATCTCAAATTCCAGATGAAGGGAACTGGTCAAGCTATAAGTCCACACTGTCTCAAGGCTTTTCCTTTTTATTTCCTTGGCAACAGTAACCATGGTTACCTGCATCTGTTTGAAGATGTAAGGGGCAAGCAAGTTCAATAGCAGCAACCAAACCCATGAGTTAATATAATTATTTTTTAGTCTGTTCTTTTGTTTATTCACAAAATTGTTTGGCACCAATCTGATTTTAAAAAGGATAAGATGAAATTAAGCGAGGAACAAGTTTTTGAAGGAAAAATACAAATTAGCAGAGAAGTCCTCAACTTACAGCCATTTGTCTAGCAACCTTTTGAAGTTACAAGAGTACTGGAAGTCCTCGCCCTTATGACCACCACAGGTCAAAATTCAGGTGCTTGGCAATTAGCATGTATTTACAACAATTGCTATTGGTTGTTAAGATGATTGATGGCTAAGATGATTCATTTAACAACTGCAGTGATGTGCTTAACAACCGCTTAAAAATGGTAGCAAAAAGCGTCCTACAATTGGGTGTGACAAGTGGTCCGGTAGTCCTCAACATACAATGACAATTGAGCCCAAAATTTCTGTTGCTAAACAAGGCAGTTGTTAAGTGAGTTTCGCCCCATTTTATGACCTTTTGCCACAGTTGTTAAATAACTCATTGCAATTGTTAAGTGAATCATGAGATCATTAACTGAATCTGGCTTCCCCCATTAACTTTGCTTGTCGGAAGCCGGCTAGGAAAGTTACTGATGGTGATCACATGACCCTGGGACAGTGTAACCGTCACAAATACGTGCCAGTTAGCAAGCGGCTGAATTTTGAACACGTGACCATGGGGATGCTGCAACAGTTGTAAGTGTGAAAAAGGTCATAGGTGGTCACTTTCTTCAGTGCCATTGTAACTTCAGTCGCTAAATGAATGGTTGTAAGTCGAGGATTACTTGATTTCCAATTACAACTCATGATTAAACCCCGGGTTGATGAATGCAAGAAATTGGCTTCCCCGTTTTGCCTGCATGCAATCTACGTGTGGTTAAAGGTGCTGCATTTTTAGCAACCTCTGTCATAACCTACTAAAATTGCTTCCAAAGCTAAAGTGTGGCTCACGCTAAGCTGCTTCTCCTTCTCCTTTCTGAGAAAGGCTACAGCGATCTTAAGCTTTTTCCTTTGCTTTACCTTCTTCCTCTTGGATGAACAGTTTAGTGTCTCAGCTGATGTGACCCAAACTTAGTTCAGTCCAACTTCCCCCTCCTCCACCCATTAGTTCAAGACCTAGAGAGGGGCTATGTAAGAAAGAAAAGAACGGCATCTTTTTGGATGAGATGTCACATCTCCTTTTTTTGTCTGGCTCTTCCATTCCACCCCTCTCTCCTCCTGCCCTGTGACTTGCACCCTTTGCTCTCTCACTCATTAACAAATGCTAGCTATAGGTCTGGCAGAGCGTGGGAACAGTCAGTTGTCAGACTTCACAGGACTGATCCCAGGTTTTCGTCTGTCTGAGCCAGGCTGGCATGCTTCACTCTTTAGATGAGCAAAAGGGCTTCACAAAATCATGACTAGCTGAAAAAGGAGCTCTTGGGCTGGGTTTTCAAGGACTGGATTAGATCTTGGTCTGCCAGCCTGTTGCAGCTGTCTTGGGTTGAGGCACAGATCATGGTTTGCTCATATTTGCTGAGTTTTCCATATCCTAACTATTTCGGCATTTAAGTTAACTGAGCTCAAACTTTTGTTTTATACTTCCAACTTAACTTATTCTATTGACCTCTCTCTGTTTTAATTCGCAGCCACCTCCACAGATCTATGACAAGCAGTTGGATGAAAGAGAACACACAATTGAAGAGTGGAAAGGTAATTTTTACTTATACAAGCTATAGGAACTGATTTTGCACTTGGTGTCTGCCCTTGGCTCTCTGTCTGCCCGCCTCCTGTTGCCTCCTGTACTCCATGGGGATTGTATTTTGGAAGACACAATGAGTTGGCCTGATGTGCTAAGAAGAAACATGTTGTCACAGGAAAGCTATAATGCCATAATCGGAACCAGTCTGCCACTGGGCATAGTGATAATAGATTCAGGCAGCAGGTGCTGAAAGATGGCAGCAATGACTTCACACTAAGTTTCCTATTACTCCCTTACTGCTATAGTTACTGCAGGACAGAATTGTGTTCATTATGTAGCCTGCACTTGATTCCTAAATTGTTTTCAGATGCAGTGCAAATAGTCCTCACTTAGCAACCTGTCAGAGTTACAAGTAACCCCCCAAATGTAGTTACAGACCAGTTCCAGAGTTCCAGCAGCTGCCTCACTGCCCTACTGTGGTCACATTTTGGGCACTTGGCAATTAACTCACATTTATGGATGTTTGCAGCATCCCATAATCACATGGGATGACCACAATTTTGCTGGTTTCTGGCATTCACTTCCGTATAAAATGGATTCATTTAATGACCACTGCATTTGCTTAATGACTAGGATATTCATTTAACAATCACGGTATTCGCTTAATAACTGCCACCTAAAGGTCATAGAATCAGGGGCAGTCATGTGGGGATCCACTTAACTGCCACACAACATTACAACTGCAATCCTGGATCAGTTATGGTTGTACGTTGAGGAGTATCTGTATTTATTATTTAATTATTATACTATGCAATAGCTAGTGCTGAGTTACCATCCACCTGCCTATCCTATTGGCTTCAGCAGGTGGTGTAGTGATGGGAGATTTATGCCTCAAGTTGTGAAATTTCTTGAGCTAGCCCTTTATATAATACTTCTAGAAATATCAAGGGTTTCCTCAGCAGATGTAATGAACAAGCCTTCAAAGTCTGTGGCAATCAAAGCCAAGGAACCAGAAAACTCATCAAAGGTACTTTTCAAGTAATTGGTAGGGCATCAGGATCACCGTGAAGGAACTGAGGGTAGATCAATTTTTGCAAGCCAGAAGACAGGTACAGGTAGTCCTCGACTTACGACCACAATTGAGCCTGCGACACTGCAGCCATCAGTATGAGATAGTTGCCAAGCATCTGAATTTTGATCACGTGACCATGGAGACACTGCGGCGCTCATAAGTGTGAAAAACGGCCATAAATCACTTTTTTCCAGTGCCGTTGTAACTTTAACCTGTCATTAAATGAACTGTTGTAAGATGAGGACTATCTGTGATTCCTCTGTTCTTCAAAGCCAGGGGTCCTCAAACGTGGCCACTTTACGACTTGTGGACTTCAACTCCCAGAATTCCCCAGCCAGCATGGAATTCTGGGAGTTGAAGTCCACAAGTCTTAAAGTGGCCAGGTTTGAGGACCCCTGTTCAAAGTAGTTGACTTGACTCAAGGGGAATTGTAGGATAGATGACAGCTAGGAAAAACATAGGCGGCTATTCATTTTTCTGCCCTTGCCTGGGAGATTTTTATTCACTGTTAAGAGTGGTTTTAAACAATATGGGGAAATAAAACAGAGGTCCCCCAACCCTCAGTTTGTGGACCAGCACCAATCCGCGAGATGCCAGAAACTGGTCCGCACAAACAAGTGAAGCCCCATCTGCAGGAGGCAGGCAGTACACGAAACCACGCCCCCTCCAGTCCACGGAGAAACCTCTCGCGTCCCTGGTGCCCAAAAGGCTGGGGGCCACTGTAATAAAACTTCTTTAGTATGGGGAAATAATAAAACATCTTTATAACAAGCTCTTTTGTCTCTTGCAGAATTAATCTACAAGGAAGTAATGAATTCTGAAGAAAAGACTAAAAATGGTGTAGTGAAAGGACAACCTTCTCCCTCAGGTACTCAGTCCTAGTGAATGACAGTATTTTATATGGTTACAGATCCAGACCTTAAGACAGGTCCTTTTTTCTCATCTGCATATAGAAATAGTACCTAGAAACAGTAGATTTTCATTGATTTAAAACTAGGCAATGTATTCAGTGGTGGGATTCAAATAGGTGAACAACCGATTCTCTGTCTGGATGCCGCTTCCAGAAGTCCATTCTGGGCCTGGGCAACAAAAAAATTAGCTACCGGTTCTGCCGAACTGGTGCGAACTGGCTGAATCCCACCACTGGATGTATTCCAAGTAACTTTATAGCCTTTTCCAACATGGTCCCTTTTAAATATATAAGGCTGTGCAGATGTGTTTATGGAACCATAACTCCAGAATTCCTAGCTACTATTTTGAGAAGTTGTAGGACATGGGCACCAGATTAGGAAGGCTAAGATAGAGCACTAGAAGATAAGCCATGTTAACTGAACTCAGTTAAAAAAAGAATTATATTAACTCCCAGCTAATCCACTTATCTAGGAAGAAGCCCTGCTGAATTAATTGGGGCTTACTTCTAAATAATAATATATCAGACTGCACTGATTTGCTTTCAGAACTTTGAATGAATGAAGCTAGCTTCCCATGTCATGTATTAATTCAGTGTTCAATGAAACATTAAGGTTCTGTAGTCGGTTCCTTAGCCATCATTAAGGGATTGACAGATGGGCTCATGGTATCTTTTGTCTATTCCCACACTTGCCTTTTCACTTCAAGTGCAGATTTACCACATATATTCCTCTGTTCTCTGTTATTATATCAGAAATTATTTCTGCATTGTTTTTCAGCCTGCTCTAGATAATATTCAACTTACATGTATTGTATGTGACTTACCAGAGGTTTGTTACATCTCTTTTTTGTTTGTTTGTTTGTTTGTTTTTGCAGTTTGCTAGGAGTATCAAAACTTGGTGTTTGCGTGTGTGTGTGTCTGTCTGTGTGTTTGTGTGTGTGTGTGTGTGCAGAGTAACAGGAAGGCCAAGTCCCTGGTTGATGTGCTGATATTCCAAGATTACTTTTAACCATTATGAATGAAGATAAATTATATGTGTCCCAGGATAGTGCTGGGATAATATTGCAGGATCCAATCCAGTGGTGGCGAACCTATGGCACGGGTGCCAGAGGCGGCACTCAGAGCCCTCTCTGTGGGCACACTTGCTGTTGCCCCAGCCATACCTCCCCTCGCGATCCCCTCCTCACCAGCAGCTCCCCTGGAGGAGAGTCGCCCCCGAGCGTGGCCCACGCGGAGCAGCGCAGCCAAGGACATAGCAGACAGGCAGTGTAGTCAAGACTCTGCCCTCATGCCCCATCGCGCACAGTTGATGCTGCGGGGTGCGGGCAGAGGGCGTGGCCGCCATGGCGCTGCTGGGCTGCCTGGGCGATCTGAGGCGGGCCCTGGAGGCGGTGAGTGGCCCTGCGGGCAGGCGGGGTGGGTCGGAGCGGGGGCGGGGCCAGTTTTTGGGCACTCGGTCTCTAAAAGGTTCGCCATCACTGATCCAATCTGAGTCGGTCACTGGGACCAAAGGTTTATTCTTCCAAGCTTTTGGGCTCAAAGTTCCCCGATGATGGGTTCCATCACGAGCCTCAAAGCTTGGAAGAATAAACCTTTGGCCCCGGTGACTGACTCAGATTGGATCCTGCAACTTTTAACCATTGTTTACTAAGCAGTTGAAAATCATGGTTAAAATAAAATGATTGACAACTTGAAAAGGGGAAAAAAAAAAGGGGGGGGAATTCAGACTTGTTGACTGTCCCATTAGAATATACAGTGTTTCTAACTGCTTCCTCTGGATGTAAAGGCGATGCGTTTGTCATATGCAAACGACAATCCTTTTAAGATTTTATTGAAGCATATTATAATATAAAATACAAAGAAAAGCAAAGATAAAAGGGGTAACAGAGGAAGATAGAGAAAAAGAAAGGACTGCAAGGTAAGAGAAAAAGAAAAAAAGCAGTGACATCCAGCTTTTCGCAGTGCGGTAAAATATAAAATATGGTTACAACCTCAATTTTTTGCTTTACATATTTAGAAAGTATCAGCCATTTCTTTCACAACAAACTTAATCTAATTGTTAAAACCTAAAATTAAAGTTGTAATTTTTTCCCTGTTTCAAACATAAAGTCCACAAGCAGTTTTCAAGTTGGAACAAAACTGGATAATTTTTTCTTTGATTAAAACAGTTAGTTTTGCCATCTCTGCCAACTCCATCACTTTTTCCATCCATTCTTCCACTGTATGAATTGGTGCATCCTTCTATTTTTATGTATATAGTAGTATTTGTTATATAAGAACAAATTTTCAATTTTTTCCAAGTTCTTTATTCAACAGTCTCTGTTTCATTTTTACAGTATATTTGTTATAAGGATCTTCTGAATAGAGACCCAAAAAACCCCCCTCCTGGTCCAAATATTTATTTAGTTTATCATATGCAAACAATAATCTTGTAAGCTATGGATGTCTGCATCTATTTCCCTTCAGTTTTGTAAAACCTAAAAAAAATCCATATTCATTTTGACAATGAATAAGGTTCCTTTATGGATCATTACTGATATACTTTTCCACTAAAGTTCAAGAATAACAAGGCCCATGGTTCTCAACCTGTGGTCCAGGGGGGGGGGGGAGTTGCGATGTCATCAAGCAAAGGCTTGAAGAAATGTTATGATTTAAATCTTAAGTCTTGGTGGGCTGTACAAAAGGTATTTAAAGGGGGTCCATGGTGAAGAAAAGGAACCACTGAACTAGGCCGTCTAGCTCAGGGGTAGGCAACCTTGGCTCTTTTATGACTCGTGGACTTCAACTCCCAGAATTCCTGAGCCAGCATGGCTCAGCTTGGAAACTCCCTTTCCCCTCAGCATGGCTGGCTCAGGAATTCTGGGAGTTGAAGTCCACGAGTCATAAAAGAGCCAAGGTTGCCTACCTCTGGCCTAGGCCTAGGCCGCTTTATGACTCGTGGACTTCAACTCCCAGAATTCCTGAGCCAGCATGGTTCAGCTTGGAAACCTCTCCCTTTCCCCTCAGCATGGCTGGCTCAGGAATTCTGGGAGTTGAAGTCCACGAGTCATAAAAGAGCCAAAATTGTCTACCCCTGGTCTAGCTAAATAATTTCTTTGCCATTTTGATTCAAATGTGGCTATTGAAACTATATTTGGCTTAGGACTCTGACCCTTTTCTACAGGAAAATTTATGATGATATGTTATTCCTCTCTGGATGGTTGCTCACTGACTTTATCCTCACGAGCAAGTACTGCTTCAAGTGCTATAAAACAGAGATGGTTAATATATATTGACTAAGGAGGGCTACGAACATCAGATCTTCCACAGAGCCACAGAAGGCTTGCTGAGCTCATAAACCTGATTTTTTTTTGGCCTGTTTTTAGATTCCTAAATATAGGAATGGAAAACAAAGAGCTTGGAAACAAAGTATTTCCATTTCAATCCTTAAAATCTTCCCAACATTAAAAAAAAAAAGGAAATCATGTCAAAGGAATCATTTTTGTTGCTAAAGTGGTTGAATTTCAGTGGTGTGATTTGGAGATAATTGTCAGGATTTTTGATAGGAGAGGCTTGGGGGAGGGTGCCCCTGGCCTGGTCCCTCTTTTCCTCGAGATTTTAGTGATGCTAGAGAGTTATCTGAGATCTAATGCTAGCCTGAATTCCAGCCCAAATTTACCATTCTGTCCATAGTCTGCAAAGGTACGTTTTCTTGTCCCATTTTTCTGTTAGTCATATTTATATTTCTGGATGTTTTCCACATTTGCTTCTCCTGTTCTTCCAGTTTAGAAGGTAGCAGAGGAAGACAGGATTCCTTTGTTGTTTCCACTAGTCTCAAGCGAACATCACAGGCCAACAACTGTCCACAAGGAGGGTAAAACAGAAGATTCAGACTTCCCCCCCCTCCCAAATTTCTTTTTGAGACTTCCCCATCATGGAGAGCGAATGCAAAACTAACTTCAATATTCGTTTTCTTTTCCTCACTAATCTCCCTGCACCTGTGTTTTTGCTCAGCACAGAAAAGCCGAAAGGAATTGCGGGTAGATGGCTGGATTAGCATAAGTCTTTCAGTACCACACATTTGTTTCAGTTATGTCAGAAAGGCCATTCAACAAGTTCTTACAGAGCCGAAAGTGAGGGACAGAATACACAAATTTGATTTAAGAGCTTACTTTGCTGGGGCCCAGCACCATCGTTCTCGAAGACGGAGTGGATGTCAGAATAAATCATTGTTCATGGGCAAATTTGTCATATAAAGCCCTGCCTCGTAGGTGATTTATGAGGAACAATAGTAGGATGTGCTTGTAGGGCGAAATAATATAGAAGGACTAATTAAACTTAGCCTTCAACTTAAAATGGAGGATCACCTTACTCCAGACTATTGTTTGTGACTGGCAGAAAACATGTTATTTCCCTCTTTCCTGATAAACAGAGGACTGTTGTTTTAAACACACCTGACTGGTTTCCTTGCAACTGCAGGTAATCCTCGACTTAGAACCATTCATTTAGTAACTGTTCGCACTTACAATGGCACTTGAAAAAAGTGGCATGACTAGTTTTCATATTTATGAACATGGCAGCATCCCCATGGTCACATGACCAAAATTCAATTTGGAAATTAATATGTATTAATAATAATAACAACAACAACAACAACAACAGAGTTGGAAGGGACCTTGGAGGTCTTCTAGTGCAACCCCCTGCTCAGGCAGGAAACCCTATACCATTTCAGACAAATGGTTGTCCAGTCTCTTCTTACAAACTTCCAGTGTTGGAGCATTCACAACTTCTGGAGGCAGGTTGTTCCAGGTTTGTTATGATAGTTGCATTGTCCTAGAATCAACCATTCGTAACCTTCCCAGATGGCTTCCAACGAACAAAATCAATTGGGGAAAGCTAAATTCATTTAATTATTGCATGATTCACTTAACAATTGCTGTGATTCACTTAACAACTATGGCAGAAAAAGGTCATAAAATGGGGCAAAACTCACTTAACTACTGCCTGGCTTAGCAATGGAAATGTTGTGTTCCGTTTTGGTTGTAAGTCGAGGATTATTTATACATATTTACTTTTAATTTCATAGAATTTAAGTTGTATCATTTTTATTTTTATCAGGAATGATAAAATGAACTGTAGCGTGAAACAGTAATTTCCCAGGTTCCCTCTTGAGAGAATTGTGCCTGTGTAGAGAGAATGTGTTAACTGAACACCAAGATCATGCAATATAACTAATTAAAAATAATAGAAAAGGACAGTGAAGGAGGGAGAGAAAAACCCATTTCTTTATTATAACTAAAGAAACAGCTCTCTAATACAACTCTTCAGCCACAGCCTGCAGTAATTCATAGCTATCAGTTAAAGGCTAGTTATTTATATATTTAAATTTATATGTTGCCTGACACCCAGTGACTCTGGTTGGTTACAATTTTGTTAAAATCTTTAAAAGAAGAAATTAAAATTAGAAAAAGTTTATCTGAGAAACCATCTGAGATACCAAAGGGATTAACCTGCCCCACCTGGGCCAGCAGAAAGGGGATGCTGCGGACCTGGTCAGACCAGGAATTTTGAAGTCCAGGGGAAGAGCCTTTTCTGCTGTGGCTCCCGCCCTCTGGAACATCTTGCCCCGCCCCTTCTGAGGTCAGATCCACTTCGGGAAAAGGCCTTGAAGACAAGTCTGTGCCAACTAGCCTGGAGCCCCAACAGGTGTGCAGCACTTTGAAGGTGGTTAATGGAGTAGAGAACACCCTCTGTGTGCATTTTGATCCCTCCCTCTCCGTCCTGCTTAGTTTTATATTAATTGAATTTTAAATTTAAGATCCTTATTTATTGTTTTAATGTTTTAGAGTGCATTTTAATCTGTAAGCCACTGAGAGTCGCTTTGGGCAAGATTGGCAACTTATAATTTTAATAATAAATAACAACAATAAATAAAATAAAAAATATAAAGAAATAATAATAATAATATTAATAGCACTTATATACCGCATCATAGTGTTTTACAGCCCCCTTTAAATGGTTTACAGAGTCAACATAATGCCCCCAACAATCTGGTTCCTCATTTTACCGACTTTGGAAGGATGGAAGGCTGAGTCAACCTTGAGCCAGTCAGGATCGAACTCCAGGCAGTGGGCAGAGTTTGCGTGCAATACTGCATTCTAACCACTGTGCCACCAGGGCTCCTTATAATAAGTGCATATTGGTCACTTCTCAAGGATGGTAGAAAACACAAGATTGGACAACTGAAAAGCACATGGGTTACTTTAAGGAGTTGGTGATTGCAGTGGAAAACCAAAGTAATACAAAGCATTTTCTCTTTATTCTATTCAGTATTGATGAAATCCAGTAAGGGATGCATTATACATCTCTAAGCAAATCAAATATTGCAATCTCTTGGGTGGTAAACATATTAGTTGTATTAATCAATTACATTAATCCAATTAATATTTTAAATTACATATTCATCACATTCATCACATATTAATTACATTACATTGATGTTAATTAATTACATGTAATTACTAATTAATTAATTGCAACTAATTTTATGACTCATGATAGGAAATCTCCCACCACCACCCAGATATTTTGGGGGGAATTGTAGCATTTCCCAAATAAGTTTTACTAGAGCCAAAATTAGCAAGCAGACCCCTTTTGTTCCTGAGACTTTAAAAAAACCCAAATCCCTAACCCAATTTACTATCCTTCTTATCACCCTCATGTAATTGGCTACCAGAAGTCAGATAACTTGGAAATTAGGCCAAGGACTCATATGTCTCTTCCTCTGTCTGGCCACCTAAGTAATTTTTTTTCCTACTGAGGGCCATGTACCAACAATGTTAAGGATGGAGAAAACCCGTGGTTAAAGCAAGACCCCTCCTTTCATTTCCAACCACCCAGTCTTCCAGGGAATCAGGACTGGGCATAGACCAGGGGTGGGGAACTATGGCCCTTTTATGACTTGTGGACTTCAACTCCCAGAATTCCTGAGCCAGCCATGTTGGCTCAGGAATTCTGGGAGTTGAAGTTCAGAAGTCATAAAGGAGCCATAGTTCCCCACCTCTGGCATCGACAATGTAACTGGCCATTTTTGTTTAGCTTAGAGCAGTGATGGCGAACCTTTTAGAGACCGAGTGCCCAAAAACTGGCCCCGCCCCTGCTCCACCCCCTGCCCTGACCCCGCTCCGCCCCACCTGTCCCCCGCTCTGCCTGTCCGCAGGGCCACTCACCGCCTCCAGGGCCCGCTGCAGATCACCCAGGCAGTCCAGAAGCGCCATGGCGGCCATGCCCTCTGCCCATGCCCCGCAGCATCAACTGTGCGCAATGGGCCTGAGGGCAGAGTCTTGTCCATGCTGCCTGGCTGCCATGTCCTTGACTGCGTTGCTCCACGTGGGCCATGCTCGGGGCCGACTCTCCTCCAGAAGGGCTGCTGGTGAGGAGGGGGTCATGGGGGGAGGCAAGGCTGGCGCAACGGCATGTGTGCCCACAGAGAGGGCTCCGAGTGCCGCCTCTGGCATGCGTGCCATAGGTTCGCCACCACTGACTTAGAGCATCTGAGGAGCATTAGGCGTTATCTCCCTCCTTTCACGAATGTTTAGATTTTGTCCTTTAGAAAGAGGAAATGCCGGACAGCACTGGAGGGCTGGATCTGAGAGGTACGTGCATTTATTCTGCTCTCTTGAGTGTTCTCTTGCTTCCAGGTTGAATCACGTCGGTGTTCATTTTCTTAGCACAGGTGCAGCAGTGAACAGCAGCGAAAGCCTCCCTCCCTCCTCATCTGTCAATGACATTTCCTCCATGTCCACAGACCAGACCCTGGCATCGGACACTGACAGCAGTTTGGAAGCTTCTGCAGGACCCCTTGGTTGTTGCAGGTGACTAGCCGCCTGCCTGCGAAACCCGACGTTCTTCAGAAGATGATGCAGTTTATAGGGTGACAAATCAATGGTGATTAGGAAAGAATTTGATGATGGCAAGGAAGAGAGAGAGAGAATGAGAGAGAGAGAGAGAAAGAGAGAGAGAGAAATCAAAATATACATACTGATTAAGCAAACAAAAAGTCCCTTTCAGCCTGCTTCTCCTAAAAAAAAAGAGTAATGTAAATGCAGCTAAGCTCAAGTGTATATTTAACTTATAGTTGCTCTGCTTTGGTCTTCTTCCAACAATGCTTACTGCATAAAAAAGAGAGAAAGAGAGAGAGAAAAGCAAAAAGAAAAAGAAAAAAATTAAGAAAAAGAGTGAGAAAAGAGGAAAAAAGTTTTAAAAGAGCTTTTTTTCATTAAAAATGGCAAATTTTAATGGTTGTAAAATCAGCAATCTGCAACTGTCCTTTCTCATAATGGCATGACAAGGTGGACAGTCCCCTCCCTTTCTGTGTATACATGTGTGCTTATTTAACTGCTCTCTGTTTCTGTTTTGGATAAATATACAGAGAACTGCACATGTATCTTGGTGTACATACATACAAATATGCATTTGAAGATACAGTATACATGAAGCTGTGTGTATGCATAAACTGAAGAAGCAGGAGTCTTTATGTCTACACGCAGGCTGCAGTGGAGAACAACCTCCTGTTGTGTTTTTCAGGGCATTTTCATCTGTAATATAATCTCAGTGTACAGTATAGCTTGTTTAGTTGTTCCATGGGTTAGTTTAAATTATTTTATGGCTAAAATCTTACAAAGCTCACTTCTGTGTTGATATGTGTGGGGCTAAACTAGAATTGTGTACAATCAGAATCAAACTGAAGTTTTCTCAAAATCTGGATGATGTAGCATCTTAAATTCAGTGTTGTTTTAACAGCAACTTTTGGGGAGGAAAAATATAGGATGGTGACCTAACCAGTTAGTTATTCATACCCATGGCCATAGAAATTGGTTTTTAGAATATTCATATATGGAAATAGCATGTTTTTCTATGGACATTGTTAGGAGAGGAACTCATTTCTATCATATTGTTCGTGTGAACTTTTTGGAAGCTCTTAGTTGGCGCCTGTGGATCTTCTGATCCAATGTGTGTCATCTTAAGTGAAGAAGAGAGAATTACTAAGCACCACCCTGTCTATTGAAAGTGACCATCAGTTTTATTGAAAGGTGTTGCATAAATTAGACAATAACAAGCATGGATAACTGGTCCCTAGCCTCAATCACATCCCTGGACTTATGTCTTGGAAAAAAGTTGCATACTTCTGTCCTAATTTGGTCTTGGGAAACTAAAATCCACCAGGCATAAAACGTTACAAGAGTCCTCTTTGCAGACTTTTCAGCAAACTCTCAAATAATTATCAGGTTCTACATCAAGGCAGATTGGATAATTTGCTAGGCAAATATGAGCCTCAGTTTTATTTCTTAGATCTGAATAGAACATTACAATATCACAGTCTGAAAAAATTTTTAGTAGGGAGAGGCAAACATTTTTTTCCTGGGCAATAACAGGTACTTATTTGTAAACTACATATTTTGGCTGCTTCTTGAACCATATGGTGTATTCCCTGTATGCAGGAACATAATGAAGTCCAATTACAAGAAGATGATATCGCAGATCTGTTTATTCATAGCAATTTATCAAGTCAATGTGTTTGAGGCTGTGAACGACTTCTTCATTTGGTTTAAAACTTCCCATTTATGTAAGGGTTGTATCTCTAACTACTTTGAGCTTTCACTTTTTCTTACTTGTACTTTTTCATCCAGACAATCTAAGCCAGGCATGTTCATGATGTTAGTAACTTTATCAACTAGTGTTGTAAGATATATTACTTGAGCAAGAAGTTAAAGCAAAGATCTGCCTGCTTCATATGGGACAATGTTCAAACATGTCATCTGAGGGCTTGGGAATGCAGGAGCAAAAATGTTCTGGAATGATGAAGAAGCTCTGAAGGACTCCATCTTCTCTGCACATATAGGTTGTTCCCTGTTCTCAGTCAGACCAATGGTGTACTGTACCTGGTCATGAGGAGCAATGTCACAAACCTGGCTTTTTTTCAAAACTCAGGTGCTGAGTCTGTTGATACCTGAATGAATGGTAGGACTGTAGTCTAACTTTTAAAAGAAATCCAAGATGTCATTTATTTCCCCTAAATGAAGCTAGAAATCAATGCTTATGGATTAACCTGTACGGATTGCCATTAAGCCATGTTCAGAATGGCAGATAATGTTAACATCATTTGTTATGTTCCATTTTCGTTCATGAAAAACCTCAACCTTCTTACATATCCAAGTGGTTAGAACAATTCTGCTCTATTTCCCAGATGGCTGTGATATCGAGAAGATTCATTCCAGAGACTAAACAGAACAGGGAAGTCCAATGTCTTCTCCAAGGTTAGAGTCAGGGATTCAACTCTGGAGGTTGAATTTCAGCCCCTTGTATAGCCCTTGAAAACACAATCCCAAAATATCAGGTACTTATCTTTAACAACTGTCAGGTTTAGATGATGTGAATCAAAACAAAATTAACTTGCTAGTTAATTTCAGTGAAGACAAATAAACATAAAGTATGCACAATTAATACACAGCTGCAAGTCACCCTAGCAAGCATGTTTAAGCCTGTTAATATCGCACTGGTCTGAATTCCATACAATATTAGAAGCATTTCTAATGATGTAATATAGTTTCAGTTGCTAAGTAAGATAGTGAGGGAGTAGATTTTTCTTTGAAGAAAATGAATCAGAAAGTTTAGTTGTGCAGTATGTATAACAGCAATAAGCAATAGGTTATTACTGCAAATATACATATATATATATATAGATAGATAAATAGATACATATATATATAGCAATATAGGGGACAATCTACTAAGTGCCACTAAAAGTCATAGCCATGTGGGTGGTATGTATACAAGAATCACATGCAACTTCCGTACAAATGAAAGTCACAGAACAGCGGTGCTTAATCTGTTGCCCCCGTATTCTTTTCAAAGCCATGAAACGATGTTATCTCATGTGGCATTGTAACTTGAATCCAGCCTGGAAGAAATCCCACAAGAAATGGTATTATTTACAAGAGGGACAACAGTGCGTTCGGGGATTCCATAAAGGCAATAATAGAGAAATGATCTTCTAAGCAATAATGATGTTTGCTTGATGTGTATTTCTTTCCTAATATCATGGGCAATTAAAAGCCACTTCCTGCTGTCCGCCATTTTGGTACTGACAGGACTAAAACCTGGGAGTTGTTTGGAATCACACATTATCGTAAGATGTGATTGTTAACTATCACCAGAAATCACAATCAACAGCAAAGCAGCTGAGTTTAGAGAAGATACTAAATCACTCAGGACAGTGAAAATGCCAAGCAGCATTTATAAAAACGAATAAATAAATAAATAAATAAATAAATAAAATCTCTCTCCACACTGGATATGGCAGATGAGATTTTACAAAAGCACAAGCTGAGGGTGTTAGGATCAAATCTAATCAATGCATTAATCTACAATGGCTTAAGAAAAATACAGGTAGTCCTCGACTCACGACCACAACTGAACCCAAAATTTCTGTTGCTCAGTGAAATAGTATTGAGTTTTGCCTCATTTTCACAACCTTTCTTGCTACAGTTGTTAAGTGAACCATTGCAGTGGCTAAGTTGGTAACACGGTTGTTAAGTGAATCTGGCTTCCCCATTGACTTGTCAGATGGTCAAAAAAGGTGATCACCTCATCCCGGGACACTGCAACCGTCATAAATATGAGTCAGTTACCAAGCATCTTAATTTAGATCACGTGACCATGGGGTTGCTGCAGCAGTCATAAGTGTGAAAAATGGTCATAAGTCACTTTTTTCACTGCCGATATTGAATGGTCATTAAATGAATGGTTGTAAGTCGAGGACACCTGTATCTATGAAAGAGATACAGGTGGTCCTATATATTAAGAGAATTGTCATTAGTAATTACTAAGAAAAGGATTCAGAATCAAGCAACTGGTGTCATAAGTCCGTTGCATCATCTCTTGTCCACTTATCACTTAAAAGTACTGGATGCCATTCTGGGCAATTTATTTCCAAAAGGATATAATCAAAATTGAGAAAAGAATGACGGATTAATGATTGAGGAATAATTTGAGGCAATCAAGTTCTTCTGAGGATATGTTGATAAGCTTTGTTGTTCCATTCATAAAGTGTATAAAGAGAGAAAGTGAAGAAAGGCAGCTAATATTAAACAGTTGAATGCTCAGAATTATCTACAGATGTAATTGTAGTGGTTATAAATAAAGGGAAATAAGTATTTAACCATGCAACCTATGATTAAGATGAATATCATTGTTGCAGAATGGGTCACGGTCAATTCAGAAAGATGATTAACTGAAAGTCAGCTACTTTCTTGGTGTTTCAGATATTCCAACATACATTCTAAAATTATCAAGACAATGGCCAAAACATGTAGGATTTTATTGATTGATTGGTCAATGAGGTTTGTTCATACTCTTTGTGACGATAACTTTGCATAAGTAAAGCAAATTACAATGTGTCTCACTTATTGTCAACTTCAAAATAGGAATGCTGGAATATGTCACAGGCAAATAACCCTGCCTTCTAATTGCTGAACCTGAATTAAATAAGATTTTCAAAATCACATCAAAATATGTGTACAACAATGTTAACAACCAGCTGAATGAAAATTGGATTGCAGATGGAAATGGAAGGGCATGCAAAGCTGCTTGTATCCAAAAAGTTCTAGAGTTAACTAGAAGCAAAGTAATATATGAATATTATATGAAGTGTTTCATTTTATCATACCCACAATGAGAACTGATAGAAAGGATAATGTCCAACTGACATTATCTGCATTTAAGATAGCATAATGCAGAACCCTTTATAGCTTGGTGGTTAGAGGATGAATAATAGCCAGTTTGACCACAGTAGGTATAGAAATGATGCAGAATAATTCACAAACAAAGCAATAATTTGCACTTCAGTGCCCTGCTTTAAAAGGCTACTTAAACTGTAGTGTTGTTATCTAGTTCACTAGAAGAAATACCACAATCCTTGCCTTGAATTTGGTGCTCAGTTCTTGGATGACCAGTCAAAAAGGATATTAATAAACTAGAATGTTTATGATGAAGCTCCTAGATACCATATCCTAGAAAGAGATATTAAAGAATTGGGTATGGTTAGTCTCTAGAGAAAAGAGTATGGAGAAGCAATCCAATGGCCATATTCAAATATCTGAAGTGTTTTCAGAAAGATGGATAAATTGGCTTATTTTCCACCATAGAACAGAGATTAATTATTTCTGTCTGGAAGCCACATAGGTTCTGTGCAGTATGTCAAATTTGAAAGTAGAAAGACTTCAAAAGTGGGTCAGATTTAGGATGGGGTAGCATGGGGCAAGGTAGAGCTTTTTAAAGAGGTAAAATAAGTATCTCCAAATACTCCCCCATCAAAGAAAAGGCAAAGGGTTTAGACTGCATGAATTGAGCAGCCAAAAACAAAGCCCAAAAAAAAATGCTAATAAACTTCAGGAGGGCCAGAGATGATACTATTCTTGCAACTTGGTCCTTGAGGTTAGTACCAATTATAAATTTCAAATTACAAAAAAAGGATAATTTGTTCCTAATGCTGTAAGTTGTTTGGCAATGTCATGAATTGGATCTGGAGTGCTGTACTCTCCTTTTCTAGATTTTTAGTAAGACCAGATGGCCACCAATCAAGAGCACTTTTGTGGAATTACTGCTCGAGAAACGATTTTGGATAAAGATCATTGAGGCATCTTTTAAGTGCTAAGATTTTTTATGAATTCAACGAAGTAGGAAATAATTCAGCTTACCACAATTTTACTTTTGAAAGAGATCAACAATCATCAGCATCACATATCAGGGAGAGTATAACTAGAAACAAGGTTATATGATGTGAAGAAAATATCCAGATATAATGATGCCTAAGATAGCAACGTCTTTTAAGAGACATATTTTCTTAGGCTTTTTTTAATGTCTGAGCTTGCTGTCTTATTTTGCTCCAAAATTTTATCTAAAGCATGGCAGAGTGGTTGGGATGTGGTTCACAACTTCTAGATCAGCTGTTCAATGGCTGTGCAGCTCCAAAAATATTTGGTTAGTCTTATATGCATTTTTTAACCTCCCTCCGAATTCTCAGGGGTTTTAAACTTTTATCCAAGTAAGTTGTTCTAAACATATACTGAATTTCATTTTAGTTCCACTTCCCCTTGTTTCCAAAACATTTAGGTTGCTTTTACTAAAATGGGTTCAACTCTGGATTTTCAAATTTAAAACAGTATGCTTGTCCAAGAATCTGATATAAGCTGAAGAGGGTGTTTCGTGTTTGAATTCACCAATCTAAACACAACACATGAGCTGTGGGTACTCCAATACTGGAGGTTTTAAAGGAGAGATTGGACAATCATTTGTCTGAAATGGTATTGGGTTTCCTGTCTGAGCAGGGGGTTGGACTAGAAGACCTCCAAGGTCCCTTCCAACTCTGTTATTTTGGATCTATGAGGTCAGAAGTTTCTCTCAGCCAATTCTGAATTGTCACAAAAACCTCTGAGGGCTTTTTAATAGGGTATGGGTTTTGCAAGCAAGTATACTGCATTCATTGGTCAATGAGGAAGCAAGTTCAGGTTACTAAATGAGCTAGTGTTCTAAAGAATCATTGATTGATTAAGTGCCATTGTTTTTTACTCCTAGCGCCTACAGTAAAAATGCCATCTTAAATTTTCATTCTCTGCTACTTGCAAAACCATCCAAAACTGACAAGCTGAAGAAAACTCAGTGGCTGTTTTTCATTTTTTGCAGGCCAGTCAGGTTTTGGGATGAAATGGATAGTATCTTTCCACCCAAATCCACCGTAACCATAATCAGCTAGGCTCTGTGGTGTGTTTATGATGATAAAAGCACTATCTTTGCAGACCCCTTTATATTGTAGGATGGCACGGCTAGAGAATACCAGTGATTTGGCAGAATGCGTATTAAAGGAAATTTTGTTGCGAGTCTCTTTGTGGCTGAAAACCATCCCTGTTGAAATTCAGTCTGCTATGCAGCTGTGAAAGATACACAGGAACTAGAAGTGAAGAAATATAATCTTCAGCCCTTGGGAAATACTCTAAAGATAAGAATGTTGGTAGATTCTTCTGAGCATTTTGAAGATACTTGGTTTTCTTCTTTAAATACTTGTTCAAAAGAATATTCTGTCTCACAGTGCAGAGAGGTTTATATCTGTATGAATGTCACTTCCGACTGTAGGTGGGGCTGACAACACATTGCCATTATAATTTTTTTTTTAAATCCTGTATAGAGAAAATGTAATATAGTTCTGGTAAGAACTGAGAATCCTAAGTTTCCCTGTGGCCATCAAGGACACTAAGAAAATCAATACCTTCTTTTTTAATTAATCTACCTCACAGAGTTAAGCTTCAGAACAAAGGTGAGATGTAGGTGTAATGAGTCCTGTGAACTTTTCTCTAAACTTTTAGTTTTCGAGATGCATAATTTTATAAATTGCTTAGTCTATAGCAGGAGTCTTCAAACTTGGCCCTTTTATGACTTGTGGACTTCAACTCCCAGAATTCCTCAGCCAAGCATGCTGGCTGAGGAATTCTGGGAGTTAAAGTCCACAAGTCATAAAAGGGGCGAGTTTGAAGACCCCTGGTCTATAGTTTATTTTCAGCTCCCATTTTAATTATGTTTAGAGGGTTTTTTGTTTGTTTGTTTCTTTGTTTGTTTCTTTGTTTGTTTTTGTGCCTGTCAGTCAGTTTATGACTCCTGGCAACTTTCTACACAAATCCCTGCAGTTTTCTTGGCAAGGATTTTCAGAAGTGGTTTTTGCCCTTTCCTCCTCCCTGTGTTTGAGAGAGTGTGACCTGTTCAGGTCACCCAGCTGGGGTGCTTAGGATAGACTCTTGAAATAAATGGGATAACAAGACATGGCCCATCATACCAAGGAGTGCACTGTAGATATGGTTAGATCTGAATCTAATCTGTCTGAATCCAGAACAACAATTTAAAGGACTTTCCACCTTCCATCTGGTCAGAATTGTACAGATGTGTCAGACTGATGTGTCCTCACTTTTTCAGAAATACTTGCATTTGACAAGATGCGGTCTTCCACCTTACTTCAGTAAAGTATTAGCAAAAAGCTGTTGCCTGTCAAAAATCTGCCGCAGAGGGGTATATATCATGTAGTCAAGATGTAAGCCAAGAAGATTTCTTAGAATAAGCTTTTGTGTGGAAAACTGGAGAAAAGAGACAATTTGCTATTTACTTGGACTGAGTTCTTTTTTAAAAAAAACACAAAACCAGTTTCTGATAGACCTGTGCAAATGTTGGCTAGGTTGGTAGTTTGCTGAATTTAACGTGAATTTGTCTTTTTAAAATGGAAACAATTTGTTGTCATCTGGAATTGGTTTGAGTTTTGAGTGAGAAGACACAGTCCACTTGAATTGTTCTACATAAATATAACTTTGTGTGAGTGTGTCTCTGTGTGGTGAGGAGAAAAGAACTTGTTAATTCTTTTACTAATCTGTGAACAAAAATAGCCTTGTTCGTAAGATGTAATAGATTAGGTTTTGTTGCAAAATGTTTGCTTACCTTATGGGCTGTATCTTAATTAAATTTCATCTCGGTTTAGTCCCCGTGGAAAATGGAATCTCCAATCAATTGCCCATCTAACCTGGAAAGTTTCTTTAAAGTCAAGAGCTCTGGAGAGGTTTAAGATTGAAGCTTAAAGTTATGCTGTAGAAAGAATGTTAACTAAAAACATTGATTTAATTATATAAATCTATAATGGTAGATGATGTCAAGCACTCTTCTGTGTGCAGAATGCTTTTTAAAATTAATTTAAGATCAGCATGAGTTTTTTGGATCAATGGTTTATCACTTTACAGCGAAAAACTAGACTAGCTTTCCTTCCGATTTGCTTAGGTGGGATTGTCATTATCCAAGTCTAACTTTAACATATTTCATTTTTAAAATGTCAATGGCAAAGGGAGGGGGCAGCAGCGAATTGGCACTTTCAGTTGAGGATTTTCTGGCAGAAGTGAGATTAGGCTCTCTCCGTCTCCAATTATCTTTTTGAGAATAGCACAAAAGGAATAATGATGATGTAGCTTTGTTTCCAAGGGACAATTTTCCTTTGAAAGGAGAGAGAGAAAGGGTGATGCCTCCCCCCCAGCCACTTTATATCTAATCCCTGTGAAAATCTCTTTGAAATGTCATAAGTGAAGGCCTCTGAAAAAGGCACAGGAAAAGCATCCTTTTGCTCCAGTTACAGTCTTACGAAGTGTTGATAGACAACAATTCTGGATTGGACTTCATTATGAACCAGGGATCAAAAGAAGGGATGCTGTTGGTCAGACAGATGAAATCAGAATCTTCTGCTCAGCCGTGATGAATGTTAACCCGTGTATTGATCCCAGGATAAAAGTAGTCCAGTAATGTCAAATATTTAAAGCAACTTGTAAAATTGATTCAAATAACTCCCTTTTAGTCTCAAGGAAATGGGCCAACTATAAATCCAATATCCATTTTACCCAAGGCAAGTTTTCATTTTTATTCAGTCACAAAAATGGAAAGTTTTTTTTTTTTTTTGCAAAAAGCCTTGTTGTAGGAACAATATATGTTTTTCTTCTACCCTCCCTAAAATTCCATTTTTATACCTGTGGATTTCTGGATGACATTGCCACGTCCTTTTGTGACTACAGTACAAAGAGGAATAGGCACTCATATCTAGCTACAAGGGTGTGTTCTGTGTGAAAAGCAGTGCAAGTGGAGATATAGGAGTATGTTGATCAGATAAATCCACCTGCACCCTCCTCCACTGTGTGCATGAATCTCTCTTGCTGGCTTGGGCATAAGAGGTGGGGTTTTATTATGCTTGTTTCAATAATCATATTTACTTAGCCCAAGCTGCTAATGCAAGTATATCTTAGAACTAGCCAGGTGGGTTCTGACTTGTTGAAGTCAGCAACCTAATGTCAACTTCACTAAAACGAGTCTATCCTCAAGGGCATAAATACTTTGATTCTAAGATAATAGAGCTTATTCAATTAAATATGCTTTTTTTTCTGTTGAACAAGGCTATGCAGTCCTATTTAGCAAGGAACATATTGTATGTAAATATCTGTACTGATTCTCTCCTTTTGTTTTTGTAAACTTTCCTGTAACAAGCCATTATTCCTTTTGTACATTTCAAAAGCCACTGTATGCCTCCATGTGCTACCATTGGTCATTTCCTCTGTTGGTATTCTCCAGCAAGGAAAAGGCTTAGGGGTTTCAGCTGTATATAGAGACAATTATGTATATTTAGCAAATTGAGTAAGTGGGACTTCTGGCCAGTAATATGTTTTGAAACAAGGATATCCGGATCTCCAAATCCCAGTAGCAAATCCAAGCTGTTCACCTTGCCATGTCCATCCTATAACACCTAAATTGCATTTGCTATATTTCTGCACAATTGGCGTGTCACGTATAATGTACAACGACCAAGAGCATGACTTTTAGTGTTGAGGAAAAAAAAACCATTTTTTAAAACACCGTTTCTCTCTCTCCATATATATGTATGGAAGAAAAAAAAGAACACACAAAAACCCAAAGCCGCTTGTTCAGCATCAAGACTAGAAGAGGAAGAAGTGTCCAACTTAATTTCAAGATCTTAGCTTTGAACTTGATAAGTCACAATAAGTGATGTGGATGAACTGACCAATGTGACGCTTGAAAAGGAAATGAACATCATTGCATTTTGTTTACTTCTCCAGCCATTTTACTTTCTACCTTTCATTGTTTCCTGTGGGTGGTAAGAGGGGGAATGGAGGGGTCTTGGCTTTGTTCATCAACTTTTTGTGGATCAATGTTGAGTCAATGCATTCTAACTTCTATTTGTTTTGAGTTATTAAAAGCAGAAGGGAGTCTATTTTCCCCTTTGTGCCAAAAAAAAAAGAAAAAGAAAAAAAAATCCTTTTGGAGTTCTTGTCTAAATATTTTTTGCATTGTTTTCTTGATTCATTTTTCCCGTGGTCCATGGGGGATTTTATTCCCAAATTCAATATATTTCTCCAGGAGAGAATCAAGCTAGCTTATCGTCAGAATGTTGCCTCTGAAGAACAAGAGATCCTTCCTGTAAATCTATGGAGCTAAGCGGTACATGTATGGTTACTATACATTGAGGGCATTTATTTCATTTTTTTAATAGAAATTTTAAACTATTTCACCACGAAAGGGCTTTTGAACAGGCTTATGGGATTAAAACAAATATATAAACTAAAATCAAACTGACACCATGAAATGATGCTTGAAAAAGCAAAGCAATGAAACTCAGAATAGTTGCAATAGACTTTCAACAGGTAAGGAAGCAGAAAAGCATTTGAGAATTAAAACACGGCTCTACACACAGTTTTCAAGGTGTTTTGCAATTCCACAACAGGAGGAACCATTTGGATATTTTGAGATGAGAGCGGGTTAGTGATTTGTGAAATTTGGAATGCCTTACTGAAACTGTTCACCAGTACTCCTTATTTCAACTACCTAGGTGAAAACTAAGTCCAGAAACAGTTCCAAGTTATGGATCTGATCTGTCAAGAGATAACTAGCATTCACACTGCACAATGCAGTATAATTAATGCTAATCATCTTGGCTAGTATTCAAAAAGATCTGCCTACATTATATTTAAAAGGATTAGCCACAGCATCTATTGAATTCCAGATACTGATCAGAATATGCCATTCTTCACAACATTCCATTATGGATCAGCTGCTAGAAGACCAAAGCAGCTTTTAAAGTCTCCTTCTTAGGTCTGAAGCCATGGGAGCACCCTGAGTGATTAAATTCTGAGTACCTTCCTGAGCTAAGTGGTGGAACTAATTTATAGCAGCAGCTTCTCAATGTAAATTGCTCCTTCACTTTCCCTTCTGCTTTGGATATGGCAGCATCGAAAACAGCACCTTTGTCTCCCTGAAAACAAAAACAAAACAAAACAAAACAACCCCCCCACCTTCAAACACCTGCTAGATCAGGGGTGGGCACCAATGGCAACTTTATGACCTGTAGACTTGCATGTTGCTCAGGAGTTCTGGGAGTTGATATCTACAGGTCATAAAGTTGCCATCGTTGCCCAGCCCTGTGGTAGATAGTAACTTAGACCTCTACCTTCACTATAGCTATGTTGATCCAAAGATAAGAGTGCCCTAATATCACCTTTGACTCTAGTATCCTTTCCAACTTAGCAAGAAAAAATGATTTTGCTGGACAAAAACACAACAGAACAGTCCGGTTCACTAACAATGGGAAGAAAACATAGCAATAAGATCTTCACCTTACAACCATTCATTTAGCAACTGTTAGAAGTTACAACAATACTTTGGCCACCTAATGAGAAGGAAGGACTCACTGGAGAAGAGCCTAATGCTGGGAAAGATTGAGGGCAATAGAAGAAGGGGACGACAGAGAATGAGGTGGCTGGATGGAGTCACTGAAGCAGTAGGCGTGAGCTTAAATGGACTCCAGAAGATGGTAGAGGACAGGAAGGCCTGGAGGAACGTTATCCATGGGGTCGCGAT
This sequence comes from Azemiops feae, assembly GCA_023970755.1. Classification (NCBI taxonomy): domain Eukaryota; kingdom Metazoa; phylum Chordata; class Lepidosauria; order Squamata; family Viperidae; genus Azemiops; species Azemiops feae. Next base: position 2,024,058 of record JALGBA010000373.1, read on the forward strand.
GGGTCGGACACGACTTCACAACTAACAACAACATAAGTTACAACATTACTGAAAAAAGTGACTTGCACCCAACTCTCACATTTACAACTATTGCAGCATCCCCAGGGTCATGTGATCAAAATTATGGTAACTCCCATATATTTACCACATTTGCAATGCCTTGGGGACAGGTGATTGTCATTTGTGACCCCTTCAGCCAGCTTCCCACAAGTAAAGTGAGTGGGGGAAGCTGGATTCACTAACAATTGCATGATTCACTTAACAACTGTGACAAAAAGATAGTACAATTAGACATGAATTATTTAACAACCTCTTTGTTTAGCAACAGCAATTCTAGTCCTGCTAGCTGGGGAATTCTGGGAATTGAAGCCCACTAGTGTTACAGTTGGGAAAACCTGTCTTATGGGGACATGTAGGAGAATTTTGAGAAATTAAAATGGCGGCTTAAAATGGCTCAACATGAAACCCTGCTGTTGTCTGGTGACAGAGGGAGAACTAATAAAATCTATAAGGAAGGTGTGTGGCAGGCTAATCATAATTTATCAAAAAAGTGACTGGTAGCCTGTTGGGTGCAGGACTTATTAACTTGAGAAACAGATCAGACTTCCTTAGTGCCTTTATCTTTCCCAAAACAATATTCAGGAGAATATGGGAAGAATAGTAAAATCATAGATTTGGCAGATACCTATTTTCTAAGCTATTTTATGTTTAGTGCAGGAAATTAAGGAATGTTCACACGAATGGCTGTCGGGTGATCTGTTTAAAAGCCTGACAGCAAGGAAGAATCTTCAAAGGACATTATCCAAGTGCTCTTTTTTGTTTTCCTTTAGTTGTCGAACAAAATCTACTTTTTAAAAGCTTTAGCCTTTAAACGAACATTTTGTTTTACCCAAGGAATATGCCTATACCTATATTAGACACATATACTACACACATAGACACATTGCTGTATGTCTAAGGCAGCTTGGAAATGTCCACTATATGGGTAGTCCTTGACTTATAACCATTCATATTGTGACCATTCAAAGTTACAACAGCACTGAAAAAAAGTAACCTATGAGCATTTTTGACACAATCGTTGCAGCATCCTCACCGTCACATGATCAAATTTCAGATGCTTGGCAACTGGTTCATATTTATAACGGTTGCAGTATCCTGGGGTCATCACCTTTTGTGCCCTGACAAGCAAAGGCAATGGGAAAGCCAGATTTACTTAACAGCTGTGTTACTAACATAACAGCTGCATTACTAAAGAACTGCAGTGATTCACTTAACAAATTGTGGGAAGAAAAGTCGCAAAATGGGGCAAAACTCAATAACTGTCTTGCTTACTGACAGAAATTTTGGGTTCAGTTGTGGTCGTAAGTTGAGGATGACCTGTAGATGGGGAAATGGAAAAACGGTCAAAGTTTGCTCCACATGAAAGTTCACAGCAGTGTTTTAACCAACGTGAGAGCCCCAAAAATGCTTATATCCCAGCTGGCAGTGATCAGTAATAGGACGTGGGTAATCAAGGATGCTGTCTGCGGAGTCATTAATGTTACAGCGCCAAGCTGGCTCTGTACCACATCACAGCTAGTTTGCAATGGAGAGAAGAGTATGAAAAAAACAGGGTTGGTTCCTGTAGCATCTTCTCAGCCCTTAGCACTGCATAATTGCAGACCCTCATGTTGCTATATTTCAAACTTGTCATGCTGAACTTTATATACATATTACGGGGCTTCTCAGCTATCAAGCATATCAAGTTGTGAGGTGCCTCGTCTATCAGAAGAATCATCCTAAGGACCCCCTTTCTGTGGGGTGTCTTGGATTGAATGACCGGTTGCTTAATGATCATGCAAAGTTACAATGGACTCCCAAAAGTTACTTATGATCTGTCCTGCACATATCTCAGCGGTCACGTGATGGCAGCTTGGGTCCTTGGCAATCCACTCACATTTATGACTGGTTTCAGTAACCTACAGCCATGTGACCATGATTTGTGACTTTGCTTTCCAGCAAAAAATACCTATTCAGGAGAATGGATTTGCTTAAGGACCACGATCACCATTTGTGATTTTCTCAGCTGGCTTCCAACAAGCAGAAGGGGGAATGGGGAAGCCAGATTTGTTTAACATCCATGTGATTCAGTTAATGGCTACAGTGATTTACTTAACCACCATAGCAAAAAAGGATGTAGACTCAAGCACAACTCACTTAACATCCACCTCACTTAGTGATGGAAGTTCTATCCCCATAGTGGTCGCAAGCCAAGGACTATCTGTAGCAGAATCAGGAAGCATATCAGGAACGTTTGCTGGAATTGGGTATGTCTAGTTTAATGAAAAGAAGGACTAGGGGTGACATGATAGCAGTGTTCCAATATCTCAGGGGTTGCCACAAAGAAGAGGGAGTCAAGCTATTCTCCAAGGCGCCTGAGGGCAGGACAAGAAGTAATGGATGGAAACTAGTCAAGGAGAGAAGCAACCTGGAACTGAGGAGAAACTTCCTGACAGAACAATTAACCAGTGGAACAACCTGCCTCCACAAGTTGTGAATGCTCCAACACTGGAAGTTTTTAAGAAGAGACTGGACAGCCATTTGTCCGAAATGGTATAGGGTTTCCTGTCTGAGCAGGGGGTTGGACTCGATGACCTCCAAGGTCCCTTCCAACTTTATTATTATTATTATTATCAAGAATCTGTCCTCTGGGACAAGATTTTCCCTAAGATCTGGATGGCCCCAACCGGCTGTTAATTAGCACAGCCGTGAATTAGCACAGCCGTGAATTAGCACAGCCAGGAGTTTGGCAAAGGAGAGTGACGCTCCTCGCTTCATTCCATCCCTCTGTCGTTCTTTGTCACTTTTGGTTTTCCTTTTATTAGTTTTATTATAATTCCTTTGTTATGTTGTTGTGAACTGCCCAGGGTCACTGGGAATTGGGCAACATACAAGTTTAATAAGTTAGCGTTATTATTATTAAATTTTACATGCCTACTGCTTGAAGAAAGATGGAAATTAGAGCCTTATTTAAGTTCAAAACTGAAATACGAATGAAGGATAATGTTGCAGGATCCAATCTGGGTCGGTCACCGGGACCAGGAGTTTTTGCCTTCCAAGCTTTCAGACTTGTGCTGGAGCCCATCCTCAGGGAATTTCTCTCTGGAAGTGCATCTGAAAGTTCGGAAGACACAACCGATCCAGATTGAAAATTGAAATAAGACTAGTGACAAGAAAACATGAATAAATCACAGATTTCATGCAGCTATAAAAATTTGGGCATTGCCATCTGTATAACTCAGGAATAATAATTAACATTTTAAGTGTGGTGGCTTGTGTATTGATTAGTTCTGTATAGAAATATACTGAAGTAGTTCCAAGACAAGAGAATATTTATAGCTCAGGGTTGAATTGTGGGGTCCTCTTTGTGCTTGGTTGTTTTCTTGCAGACATTTCATTACCCAACTAGGTAACATCTTCAGTGCACTGATGATGTTACCTAGATGGGTAATGAAACGTCTGAAGAAAACAACCAAGCACAGGGAGCACCAAGAACTCCATTAAAACTAATTTATACATATTTTTAAATGAGACTTGGAATAATTGGGGAGCCAATCAGAAAAAAAATATGCTGATGGACTGCTAAGCAGGTAGGTATTTTTTTGCATTATTTTGGAACAACGTCCTTTTTAAAAGGTAAGAACAATGCTCATTTCTCTAAAGATAGGAATAAATAAACATTTCTTCCACAATTTGTTTTTTTTTGTGTGGGGGAGGCAGGTTTTTAAGGGCCTTTGGTATAACTTTTTGGGTTGAGGTCAGGGCTTCAAATCGTTGTTGAATCCTAGACAAGTTCCTGCAATTTTCTTTGCAAGTTTTCAGAAGTGGTTTGCCACTACTGGGCTGAGAGAGTGACTGGTCCAAGGTCACCCAGGTGACTTTTTTTGTCTAAGGTGGAACTAGAATTCACAGTCTCCCAGTTTCTAGCCTGATGCCTTAGCTACTACAGCAAGCCTGGCTCTCCATGTAGCCTGACATAATTGCTAACAAAACTTCTGCTCCTGCCTCGTCATATAGCTTGTGACGTAGCTACAACTGCACTTGCCCATTTTGTGACATTGCAGAAATTCTGTTTGGAAGATCCAATGATCATGGAGCCCTCTTTGTGGAGAAAATAACCATCTGGCATGGAGAGCTTTGATGAATCCTAAGCCTTATCGTGAACAAGGCCCTTCAACAATTCAGCACCTCCAATGCAATCCTAGGCTGCATTAACAGAGGGATAGAATCAATATTATGTGACGTGTTGGTACTATATATAAAATGCCTTAGTAAATCTACACTTGGAATACTGCATCCAGTTTTGGTTGCCACAACATAAAAATGATGCTGAGAATCTGAAAAAGTGCAGAGAAGAGCAACAAAGATGATTAGGGGACTGAACGCTAAAACATATGAAGAATGATTGCAGGAATTGGGTTTGTCTGGTCCAATGAAAAGGGGTGACATGATAGCAGCATTCCAATATTTGAAGGGCTGCCACAAAAAAGAGGAGTTCAATCTACAAGGGCAATTTGGAAATAAACCTCCGTTTGGTTATCAACGACAGACACTCGCAGATACAGAACTTTTATTATACACATTAGAAAACTACAACATTCCATTACTTTTTGACATAATCGCCATTCAAACTGAGGCACTTGTCATAATGTCTTACAAGGTTTGAAATTCCTTAGTAGTAGTTGCTCGGCGCCAAATCTGGGCTATGGGAGAGTGATCCAAAACATCCCAACGGAACTGCTTCAAAGGTTCTTGGGTGCATTTAGCGGTGTGCGGGCGAGCATTATCATGAACCAATACCACACTGGAAGTGGTGCCATAGAAAATCCCGCCAAATGTGAAGATGTGAAGTGAAGTTCATGGAGCATGGTTCTACCATCAATTCAGAAGTCTACTGTGAAACGTTACAAAAACTCAGATGAGTCATCCGTAATAAGCGTTGGGGCATGCTGACTTCTGGTGTGGTGTTGTTTCACGATAATGCTCGCCTGCACACCACTAGACGCACCCAAGAACTTTTGAAGCAGTTCCTTAGAGATCTTTTGGTGCCGAGCAGCTACTACTAAGGAATTTCAAACCTTGTAAGACATTATGACAAGTGTCTCAATTTGAATGGCGATTATGTCGAAAAGTAATGTAATGGTGTAGTTTTCTAATGTGTATAATAAAAATTCTGTATCTGCGAGTGTCTTGTCATTGATAACCAAATGGAGGTTTATTTCCAAATTGCCCTTGTATTTTCCAAAGCACCAGAAGGCACGACAAGAAGCAATGGATGGAAACTAATCAAGGGGAGAAGCCACCTAGAACTAAGGAGAAATTTCCTGACAGTGAGAACAATTAATCAGTGGGACAACTTGCCTCCAGAAATGGTGGGTGCTCCAACACTATAGGCTTTTAAGAAGAGATTGGACAGCCATTTGTATGAAGTAGTACAGGGTCTCCTTGAGCAGTGGGTTGGATTAGAAGACCTCCAAGGTCCCTTCCAGCTCTTTTATTCTGTCTGTTATTCTCACAATGCCCCATTACCTCACAAGCCTTTAATAGAAAAGCTGGAAAGACTGACTTGTTGGTTTATGCAGTGAGGAATGCGTTTGTGTTTCAGATGTCAAAAAAGTGAAGAAAGGTGGCAACAATCGTCCAAATGCCTGCTTTTTTTAGTATGTGTCACAATGCAGATAAAAAAGGAATGGGGCTTCAATTGCATGGTTATTGCCCCCTTGACTTTTTTGACACACATATAAACACATATACAAACACACAAACAGCGAGTGAGTGAGCAAGAGAGATACACAGGGACACCCTGTCTGAGGGGCTCCCAAGACTGAAAGTGGGGCTTTCAAAAAAGTGGCAGCAGCTGCTTTTAACATTGTGATGTACGGAGGAGAGATACAAATCTAAAAATGATTGGGGACACGAAGATTGCTGCATAGGTGGGGGAGAAGAGACTTTATGCCTTATATATATCCATATTTGTCAGCACAGATAAGGTTCCCATCCCTTCTCTTGAACCTTCAACAGCCCAGAGCATACAAGTTTATCTATCTATCTATCTATCTATCTATCTATCTATCTATCTATCTATCTATCTATCTATCTATCTATCTATCTATCTATCTATCTATCTATCTATCTATCTATCTATCTATCTATCTAATCTATATCTATCTATCTATATCTATCTATCATATATCTATACACACACACACACATCCATATTTGTCAGCACAGATAAGGTTCCCATCCCTTCTCTTGAACTTTCAACAGCCCAGGGCACACAAGTATCTGTCCGTCCATCCATCCATCGATTTATCCATCCATCCATCCATCCATCCATCCATCCATCCATCCATCCATCCATCCATCCATCCATCCATCCATCCATCCATCCATCCATCCATCCATCCATCCATCCATCCATCTATCTATCTATCTATCTATCTATCTATCTATCTATCTATCCACACACACATACACACACACACACACATCCATATTTGTCAGCACAGATACGGTTCCCATCCCTTCTCTTCTCGTGATGTGATCAAAATTCGGACGTTTGGCAACTGGCTCATATTTATGACGGTTGCAGCTTCCCGGAGTTACGTGATCATCTTTTGTGACCTTCTGACAAATCAAAGTCAACGGGGAAGCTAGATTCACTTAACAAACATGCTACTAACTTAACAGCTGCAGTGGTTCACTTAACATGTTGTAAAATGGGGCAAAACTCACTTAACAACTGTTTTGTTTAGCAAAAGAAATGTTGGGCTCAATTGTCATAAGTCAAGGACTACTTTTTATTAGCTCTATTACAATATGGTGAATGGCTGTTGCTTTTTTTCTGAGAGAGTCGTCAGTCAGTTGGTTAATGATCAGAGTTTTGTCAGGATTGTGATATAGTTAAAAACTATTTTCTCTCCCTAAGGTCGCCCCCTTCAAAACCACTCCCAGAATTCCAGTGCAAATTATGTGTAAAATTAATGTTTGGATCTTGCGGATATAATGCAGTGACAATAGGAGAGACTTTTGAAGGTGTAAGGGCAGAGGTCAGGACTGACAGTTATAAATGAAATATTAGAAATACAAAGAAAAAAAGGAGAAAATAAAACAAACATAATCAATGCTCATGTTATATATTTATAAAATTATTTACAATTCCTTCTGGTATTTTTTTTTCTTTTTGGTCATGGGCAACAAAGTTGGCATAAACAGCACAATCACACAATACTTTTTTGCTTCTTTTAATAGCTAACATTTTATATATATACACACGCAAAGACACAGACTTGTGTGTGACAGTGTGTGTGTATAAATATACATATATTATATATATTATATAATTAATTCTGCAATGACAGGGCAACAGAAGGGGGGGAAGTAATATACAAAATTAGCTGATTATAACACAAGGCCAAAAATAGCTTACTATGTTAAGTGCAAGGGAGAAAAGCTTGATTGCAATGAAGTTAACATTTGACAGTTTAAATATAAGACTTGCATTAAAATAATCTTTTGCCTCTTTCTATCGTACCCCCCGCCCCACATAACCTATTTAAAATCTATAAGCCCAAAGCCTGTTGTAACACTTAACAGTAGCATGATGATGGATAGCGGAGTAGGGATTTCTCGATTGAGAAGCAACTTGCAGAGAAATGGTTGGTTGATGCAGTCATGTAGAGTCTCTGGAGGTCTCATAACATTACATTGAGTGCTAGCCTCAGTCAGGTGACCAGTCACCTGTTACAATAAAACAGTGTTTCTCAACCCTGGTGACTTGAAGATGCGTGGACTTCAACTCCCAGAATTCCTCAGCCAGCAAATCTGGCTGGGGAATTCTGGGAGTTGAAGTCCACGCATCTTCAAGTCGCCAAGACTGAGAAACAATGCAATAAAATATCACAGCTATCCTCTTCCCAGAATCCCACAGTCTTGTTGAGCAGCAGGAACAGCCCTCACTGGATCCATATGGTGTTTCCTCGTTCTGTCCTACGCGGCTCAACTGTCAGTTCCCCAAACGTTGAGAAAAACTGCTCCATCTCTTTCTGCAACATGTCGTTCCGTTTCTCCGCATCTTCTTTGGCCCGCTCAGCATTGCGCATTTTGATTTCGACCATTGTAAACTTCTTCTTCTCTTGCTCCAATTCGTCGTGGAGGTTCATCATTTCGGTCTCTAGTGAGAGATTCCGCTGTTCAAGGCTGGGAATGGAAAGTAGAGACAGGTAAGACAAAAGCGGAAGATTACTTGAACAGATCTCAGTTTGCTACCTTGGTACATAAACAGAGAGAGAACCTCTGCAGAATCTGCCCACTTGTTTGACTCTATTTTGGTGTTTTCCTAGGAATATAAATCTATCCTGTCTCTGGTGACTCTCTTTCAGGTCAAATGGATTCATCTCACTGATCCTGCACAGCCTACCAATTCTCCTAGCGTTGTGGTGTTCTCTGAGCTTGGTTGTTTTCTTGCAGATGTTTAATTACCCAACTAGTTAATATCATCAGTGCTAGAAGGGATTGGGGTTTGGTCTCTGGTTATATACAAGAGGCTAGTACTGATAATGTTACCTAGTTGAGTAATGAAACATCTGCAAGAAAACAACCAAGCTCAGAGAGTCCAAGGACCTCACAGTTCAATCCTGAGCTACAAATATTCTCTTTTATTCAACTCCTAACTTTCCCTGTTCCTGTTTTTCTTTATAGTAATCAGTTCCCTGACCTTGTATTTCCTTGTAAAAGGTTATTGTTAATTAGTCAGTTAGTGAATTTCAGAGGGCCACCCAATTCTATAAAATCTCTCGGCCCTATACAATTGAATGCAAAGCAGTATAAAAATTTGTATTTATTTATTAAATTTTTATGCCACCCATCTCCCCTATAAGGCGACTCTGGGTGGCTTACAGATTATAAATGAAAAGGTTATGGCTTGTTGTGCTTTGTGTTTTTATTCAAGTCTACTTTCTTTGTTTCTTTTAGGCATTTTTGATTTAGGTTTATTTTTTTTTCCTCTTTGCCCCTTGTGACACTGGAATCTCAAAATGTCTTGCTGTATGTTTTCTTGTTAGTCAGGATAGTTTTAATAAAAATTAACTGCATTCTTTTATTTGCTTTTGAGCATCTTTTGGGTATTATAAATAGTCGGAAAACCTGTGGCATATAATTATATCATTCAGGCAAAGAACCTAAGATGGATTTTCAAGGCTACTGTCAATGCTGCTAACATTGGATGTTCTTGCTTTGACAACAGATGGAGAAGCAGCTTTTTCTTTCTTATACTGTAATCTTAGAATTAGATGATCTGGGAGAGGGGGAGGAATGCGATGGGAGTTACTTAGACATACAATATCGTAACAAGAGCTGATAAAGAATGGCGGCAGAGAAAACTGGGTGGGAAGCCAGCATTTCAAACTAATTGGAGAATGTGATTTATGACTGTTAGTTGTAGGAGGGAATTGTGCTTTGATCTATGTGCTGAAGGGAGGGGAAGTCAGATTTTGGCTTCAACTATGTATGTACTGAAGCTATACTGCTCGATTAAAGATTCTTTAAGGTAAACAATGCCTCAAAGTTCTTTGAAGAGTTTCATCTTTCGGAACCATGACAGCTACAGCTAATGGGCAGCAAGTAAGATAAATTTCTTAAATTCATTCGTACATGATCTCTCTCATGATTTGGATTGAAAGGCATTTATTTATTATTATGGATATTTTATTTACAGCATGCTTTAATTGTTTGTAAGGATTTGAAGTCTATGAAGATTCAGCAATATATAACTTTAATAAAAATATTTGCAAAGGCTCATGAATAAGTCGAGCATTCCAATATGTGGATTTGAGAAAGCTCTTTGATTTGCATTTGTGAATTTAACTAATGCTGTGGTACAATTGGTTTGCAAGCCAACAAAAACACTGAAATTTGTACATGTTTTCAAGTGCAGTTTGGTAATCAAAAAGAATGTTTTTAAAAGGCTGCAGAAAAATGTATGCCTTTGTGAATCTAATGTATAAAACTGGAGCATATGAAGAAGACAGTTCCAATGAAATAGTATCAATGTCAAATCACTATATTTAAGGAAATGGCATAAAATACAAACAATTTTAATTCAAACTTAAAATAAACAGATTCTCAAATAACCATGGGCATGTGAAGAAAAAAGTTCTAAATGGAAAGATGAGCAGATTAAAAATTTTAAATTCAGTCAAGCCTATTTCTATTACTTCACAAATATTTTATTGGTATGGTTTTTCTACCATAAATTAGTAGCCACTTATCTGTCATACTACAGGTGGTAGGTGCCATAGTTTACACCTTCCATTCCGAATTTCATCCTCAATTATCTATATTAAATAGGGTATGACAGGGTATGTATTAAAATAGTAAGCCCTTTAACTTGTTCGATCAAAATTAAAGTTGTTTTAAGAAGGAAGGAAGGAAGGAAGGAAGGAAGGAAGGAAGGAAGGAAGGAAGGAAGGAAGGAAGGAAGGAAGGAAGGAAGGAAGGAAGGAAGGAAGGAAGGAAGGAAGGAAGGAAGGAAGGAAGGATATGAGAAATGATTGAAGGAACTAGGTATGTCTCTAGTCTAATGAAGAGAAGAACTAGGGGTGATATGATAGCTGTCCTCCAGTACTTGGGAGGCTGTCACAGAGAGGAGGGAATCAACTTATTCTCCAAAGCCCCTGAGGGCAGGACAAGAAGCAATGGATGGAAACTAATCAAGGAGAGAAGCAACCTAGAACTAAGGAGAAACTTCCTGACAGTGAGAACAATTAATCAAGGGAATGACTTGACTCCAGAAGCTCCGAGTGCTCCATTACTGGAGGTTTTCAAGACGAAATTGGACAATCATTTGTCTGGAATGGTATAACATCTCCTGCCATGGGCCAGGGATTGGACTAGAAGACCTCCAAGGTGCCTTCCAACCCTCTTATTCTGTGTTCTATGTCTAAGGAAAGAAGAAAAGCTTTCATTTCATCGACGACTGCCTACGGGTTATTGAACAACATGGGTACAAAACTCCAGCATCCATTAATCAGAATTGATTGGTAGCTATTGAAAGGGGCTGACAAAAGCACTTCGCCAATAAAACCCTTTAGTTAAAAATGTTTTGTGTACTTAACTATTTTGCCTGTCCTTCTGTTAATTTATGCACAGAAAGAGTAGCAACTAATATTCTTTTTCTATTTCTGAACACCACTTTCTGATGCTGTAGCCATAAACATCTACCTTGAATACAAATTTATTTATTTATAAGCAAGACGTTCACGCCCCCAGATAATTAGATTTCTTCTTCGCACACTGGAAAGGTGACCATCAGATATTTATTACTTATGACCAAGCTCATAAAGCAATTGTCCTGACATAAACTAGTCCAACATTATTAAATCAGATATTCAGTGATAATAGAAACTTTATTTAAAAAAAACCTCTTATGCAAAGATAGCAAAGAGGAAATTGATGCAAACAAGGTCAGTAGCAAATCCTTACAGGAGTGCATACATTTTTTTACTATTATCTTATTGCAGTTGCCATTTTAATGATTAGCATGCAAAAATTATGGCATTACTTGAAACGAAGCATCTTATGAACAAGTATTTCACAGATCATAGGAATGCTTTTTCTCTTTAATGTTATGGGGAATGGAAAACTTGGAAGCCCACCAATGCCATTATTTAGTGCAGGAAGTATGTCACAGTTTTCTCACTAACTGCCCATCAATTGCAGACTTGACTAGACTTCAGAATATAGGAGTGAGTTCTACCTATGTGCTGAATATTTATATGCTTAACAAGGCATAAATAAACACGTTTATTGTAAGTCAGTTTTTTTAAATTAGACTGACTCAGCACTTTGCCTTTTTAAAATATTTATGCTAAGGTCTTATGCTGTGCAGGTGTTCCATTCTTATAAATATTTATAGACACAATTGTATGCATTGAAACAATTCTTCTACTGCTCAGCTCAGGAGGGACCAGCCCTCATTATATCTCAAAGGGTCCTTATTTTCCCCCAAATAATGATAAAATAAAACATCTATCCAAAATATGTCTCCCAAAAGCTTATGTACACAATTCATATACTGATTATATAGTTCCTCTCTTGCAGACGTGTCAAACCCGCGACATCACGTGACGTTGCGCGACGTATCAGGACTGTTTTGCCATTGCCGGCAATGGGGTGGGCGCGGCTTCCGCGTGACGCATCTGGCCTGTGGGCCAGCAGTTTGACACCCCTGTTCTATTGTATGATCATGATATAACAATGTGTGATCCAGATCAACATGTTCACAATTAACCAGATACCAACAAAGAAAAAATCCATTCCCCTTTGCAGTTGAATAGGATTTGATGACCATCCAAAATCCACCAGAAAGCTTATTTTCCCATCTAGATTACTGCCAGGATGTTAGAAGAAACACAGACGCTCAGGTGTACACAATTAAAAAAGGAATAAAAAGAAACATGGAACCAAACTATAAAACCTACCTTTAATTAGTTATACTTTAGTATTTATCTTTGATAAAATCTCCAGCCCAAGCTAAAAACACAAGTAGTAACTGGAAGGAGACTAGAGAAATTACATGATTCTCAAACACAGCCAGGCTATGCTCAGGATACAAATCTTTAATATTTTTATTTCTTTATTAGATCTTTATCCCATCTTTATTATTTTATATAGAATAAGAGGGCATTCAACATGAAGCTTGTCCCCTTGACTATGGTTAAAGCATATGTGGCTTGCCAATCACAAGGAGTTGGCAAATGCCTTAAAGATCCTTAAATCCAAATCAAAATAACGCCAAGAGAATAGAAAATTCTCTTGTACTATGTAACACTAACTGGAAACACTAAGGAAAACGACAATCTGAGGCTTTTCCAGTGACGATAGAAAGTTTGTGCTTAGCTGAAGAACCCAACACAACAAGATCACAGAGCTATACAATTGTAATCAAGTCACCTGGAGACAGGGTGTGCATTGTATCGTGAAGCAATGCCAAAGATGAGGCAAGCAGATGAACATAGTCACGTTCCTCACAAAGTAGATCACAGCTGATTCTAAGGGCTTTGGACTTTGAGGGAGTCATCCTCAACTTGATGACATGAGGTATAGTTCCCTTTGTGCTTGCTTGCTTGCTTGATTTAAAGGCCAAACTCACAAGAACTGATTCCAGGCAGTACACAACAAATAAAACAACCAACAATCAGAACAAAACACTCATTTGGACACACCCACATATATTACAGTTGGAGGAGAAGTTCATCAACATCCTGACACCAACGCTCAAGGGAACATCCTAAAGCAGGGGTCTTCAAACCTGGCCCTTTTATGACTTGTGGACTTCAACTCCCAGAATTCCTCAGCCAGGCACGCTGGCTGAGGAATTCTGGGAGTTGAAGTCCACAAGTCATAAAAGGGCCAAGTTTAAAGACCCCTGTCCTAAAGGCTAACAGGGTCAGGGCAGTCTGAATCTCAGTGGATACAGCACCATCATACAGAAGGGAGGCTTCCTAGGTCCCATCGGATGACACTGTTTCAAGGAAGGTACCTGGAGTGCGTCCACCTGTTGAATGCATGGAATGAGCAGATGCAAAAAAATATGTTGGGACGGCCTGTTCTGAGTTATGGAAACCATCACCAGTAGTAATGAAAACAGTGATAGAAATTAATGGAAGAGAAAAAGAAAAGGATTATGAGTAATGAAACAGAATTATTATGGAAAAAGAAAATTGGGTTATGGGGAATAGCTTTCCTGGGTAAAGAATACTGTAGATGAGAAGTGATCTCAACCACCTTGTCCTGACATCATTTTGTGAATATACCCACGATATAGCCTTAACATTTCAAATGTTGCCTATCCCTGACATAAACAGGCAGAGAGTCTTCCGTTGCACCTGAGTGCAGAAGAGTCAGGATGAAGAGAAAGCCTCTTGCTGCTATGTTTTTCAGACTTGACAGTGGTTCAACAATGTGTGAATGGATGTGTGAATGAGTATCCCATTGGAAAGATAAGTGCAATGAATATATTCCTAGCAAAGATTGCTTGACCTTCAAAACTTTGAAGAGCTGAGCAAATGGATGCTGGAGAGAACTTACTGAATGTTATCTTTCTTTTCAAAAAAAAACACTAAATCAAGGACCAGGGGAGAGATGGTAGCAGTGTTGCAATATTTGAGGGACTGTCACAGAGGGGAGGGGATCAACCTATTTTCCAAAGCACCTGAAGGCCAGGCAAGGAATAATGGATGGAAACTGATCAAGGAGAGATTCAACCTGGAAATAAGGAGAGATTTCCTGACAGTGAGAACCATCAACCAATGGAACAGATTGCCTTCAGAAATTGTGGGAGCTCCAACACTGGAAGCTTTCAAGAAGAGACTGGACTGCCATATGTCAGAAATGGTCTAGGGTCTCCTGCTTGTGCAGGAGACTAGATGACTAGATGACCTACAAGCAGTGATGGGATTCAGCCGGTTCGTACCACTTCGGCAGAACCGGTAGCTAATTTTTTGTTGCCCAGGCCCAGAATGGACTTCTGGAAGCGGCATCCACACTGAGAACCGGTTGTTCACATATTTGAATCCCACCACTGCCTACAAGGTCCCTTCCATCTATTCTATTCTATTCTATTCTATTCTATTCTATTCTATTCTATTCTATTCTATTCTATTCTATTCTATTCTATTCTATTCTATTCTATTCTACTCTACTCTACTCTACTCTACTCTACTCTACTCTACTCTACTCTACTCTACTCTACTCTACTCTACTCTGTTGGGTTCACATGCCATGGTAAACCAAAACCAAACTGTGGTTTAATTCAGTAGATGAATCCAACTTGTGTGGTTTGGGCAACAAACTGGGTTTAAAACAAAAGATGAATTACCATAAGGCATGAATCCAATCAATATGGAACTGGAACTTCCTTACTGAGGATCTTGTTTGCAACCTCATAAAAAGCTATCTCTGTGGTTGAATTATTTCCTTTAGAACCAAAAGGAACCACTCTTCCCCTGTCTTATCTTCCTCTAGATAGGATTGCACGTGACAATGGAAATCTATTGTTACCAAGACCAGAAATTACATTCTCTAGATGGTAGATGTTTGGAAAGCTCAACACAGCCAGAACTGTAAGACCTCCTCACAATGCAATTTTTTTTTTTTAAATCTGCACCTTTACTGGCCCCAGCTTTACACAGAACCATCTCATGACTGAAATGTTAAAAGTCATTTATGAGGCTCATTTGCAATTTTCCATAAATAAATCAAAGCCCCCCCCCCCCCCGAGCTCATTAAAACCTTGCTATGAATCTGAAGCAGCAATCTTTAGAGAGGGACTTTTCCATCTAATCCTGCTCTGAAAATTCATTTCCTTTTCCAAGTGTCTTCAGCTCTGTCCCATGGCATCCAACAAAATAAATTGTGATCTTCATTAGTATTCATGCCAGAGTTTTTAGATTACTTGGAGCCAGAGTGGAAGATGTGAGTGATATATAATCCCCGAAGAGGTAAATTAAGCTAAAGGCTGACCTTTCTCCCCCCCCCCTCCTTGTCTCGTTGTTCATGCAATGCTTTCTGTCATGGCATGTATAATTTAAATGATTTCCCCCCTTCCATCTATCTGAAAGGACCATGTGCCACAATTTTAACTCACCTGACCACAGGTAGTTCTTGCTTAACAAGCGCCTTGTTTCAAAACCGTTTTGAACTTACAGCGGCACTGAAAAAGTGACTTTACGTCTTCACACTTACGACTGTCAGAGCATACTGTGATCACACGATCCCATTGTATACATTTCATAGTTGGCTTCTCACAGGCAAAGTCAATGGAGAAGTCAGCAGTGAAATCACAAGTTGCAATCACATGTCTTGCTTAATGACTAGGGATCATTTGCCTAACGACCGAAGTGGAAGTGACATTGTAAATCTAGTGCGGTCACGTGATGTGGTCATTTAGTGACAAAGTTGCCAGTTTCAATTATGGCCATTAAGCAAAGACTATCTGTAGTAAATAATATATTGGCATTCCCCCTCTTTGGTCAGGAAGAAATACAAACAGCTGAAATTAAATTGCCTGTATTCAAAACAATTTTGAATTGCTTAATGTTAAACAGAGGTATATCATGGTTAGTTGTGTGACTACATCAGTGTCATATAAAAGCTACATCTGCAACCCTTAACTGTGAATACTATCATACTGCAGGGCAATTGGAGAAGGTAGCTTTGGCTACACATCATAATATTAATGTAGATTTAATTCAATGAAAGACAGTAAGATTTATTGAAAACCACATTTCATATTTCTAAACCATCCATTTTCTTTGAAGAGGGGCTGATGGTTGGCAGTACTGATTTATGTTCTACAAATTGTGGGACTAGATCTATGTGACCTAAATCAGAGGTCCCCAACCCCCGGTCCATGGACCGGTATCAGACCGCGGCATGCCAGCAACCGAACCGCACAAACAAGCAAAGCCCCATCTGAGGGATGAAGGCAGCACACAAAACCACGCCCCCTCTGGTCCATGGAAAAACCTCTCTCCACGTAACTGGTCCCTGGTGCCCAAAAGGTTGGGGACTTCTGGCCTAGATGATGGACTTAGGGACACATTTAGTCTTTTGTGTTGAGTCAGGGCCACACTCTTAAAAACACATGAGAAGCCAGGGGAAAAACTGAATTTGATGCAATTAAATGTAAATTGTGTCACTTTAATTTAATTCACTATATATTTAATAGTTTTCTCCATATGACGATTAAAAATTACAATTTGCTGGCAGGTTTTGGAAGGACTCAGGTTGAAGCTGAAGCTTTGGGGGGGGATGATGTGCAGATTTTGGGCCCCTGATCTAGATGGACCGATGGCCTCAGTATAAGCTCACTTGGTATAAGAACAACCTACCAGTCTGGTTGAAATTGAAGTTGGAATCTAACCCAGTGAACGATTCCTTTGCCTCCAGGTATGAAATCCCAGACAGGGATTTTTGTACCTCCATCACTACCTTGTAAGTCAATCTTCCCTAAATTGTTACATACCAGAAATGGGGTCCATTTCTCATCATCCCCAACCAGCATATCCCTTGGCTTCAGAAATATCTTCCGCTGAACTCTTACCTTTTAATCCTCGTTTCATACTCCAGTTTTTGCTTCGTCATTTCCTGCTTTAAGCTGGAAACAAGGCTGTGCAAAGCACTGTGATTGCCTGTGTTGTTAACAAAGGTTTCACTGTTGTCACTGCTGCTAGTAGCCCTGCTGCTTCGGCCCCCAACGCTTCTCCGGTCCACTTTGCTCTCACACTCGGCCGCGTTCAGGAGATTGTCCTGTTGGGGCTCGTCTAAAACTGGGTCTTCAAAATTGCTCCCGTAAAAGTCTTGTTCAGGACACGTGGTGGTGGACGATCGGCAGGAGTTGGAATGTTCTGGAAGGGATATTTCACAAGAGGACGTGGACCAAGTTGCACTGTCAACACTCTGCTTATCTTCAGCATTCACTGCTGAGAACTGTTGGTGCACGTTGTCATAGGTAGAAAGTCTGTTATGCTGGCCTGAGTCACTCATAGGCTCCTTTTGCTTGTTGTCCCTCAAGGTCACGTACCCATTAGGCATCCAGCTCTGGCAACGGCTGTTCAAAGAGTTGCTATGGGCATCAGTGCTGGAAATACCCATTCGTACCCCTCCGTTGGGTACACTGTGCGTACCCATTTTGGTTACTGGCCCTTTCAGAGAAGATGTTCTTCTGGTCTGCAAGGTACCATTGGGGAGAGATGGTGACGTTTTCTCTTGACTCTCTACAGAACTACTGAAGGACCCATTGGTGACTATGCCGCTGCCTTTATTAAATGCTGGATTTTTTTTCACTGTAAGGGGTGGACTCCTAGTCATGTCCAGTTTGTGAATGCTGTTCCTTGGACTATTAGATTTGCTTCCAGGCTGAGCTGTAGGAGACCCATTGTCCACCATGGTTCTTTGAGGAGATTCAGGCTTGTCCCATGAACAGTGCCTTACTGGTGATGACTCCTTAGTATTATTATTTTCTCTGTTCTGGAGCTGACCAATGATCACTTTCTTTTGGATCTCATTGTTGTTATTGCAAACCTCCTGTCCACTTTGAGAATCAGCATCCTTGGGAAACAATAGCTCATGTTCACTTATCATCATGGACATTAATTGCTGGACCACAACAGTACCTAATAGAAAACAACACAAACAAATCTAGGTTAAGCATGCCATAACTTTTGAAAAAGAAATGCTATTTTTGCATATACTTTGCTTCAGTGGTGGGATTCAAATATGTGAATAACCGGTTCTCTGTATGGATGCCGCTTCCGGAAGTCCATTCTGGGCCTGGGCAACAAAAAATTAGCTACCGGTTCTGCCGAAGTGGTGCAAACCGGCTGAATCCCACCACTGCTTTGCATCCAAGCTTATCTTTGCATGAGATTCAACGTCTTGTGGTGGGCTTATTTTCCAATGGAAAAAGAGGAGACTTTCTCATCCAGAAAGTTCTTGCAATCCTCATTTGTCATGGGCAAAGCACCAATGATGCAGGATCCAATCTGGGTTGGTCACCGGGACCAGAGGTTTAGACTTCCAAGCTTTTGGACTCCTACTGAAGCCCATCCTCAGGGAACTTCTCTCTCATCAAAATGTCTGAAAGCTCAGAAAACTAAATCTCTGATCCCAATGAGCAACCCAGATTGGATCCTGCAACATTATCCTGGGATATGTATATTTGCCTTCATTCATGAAAGCACCAATGATGTCTATATTACATAAAGTAGTCTTTGCGCAAAAAAGGTTTTTTCCCCTCTCTCTCTCTCTCTCTCCCTCCCTCCATCCTTCCATCCATCCATCCATCCATCCATCCCACTTTTAACAAGAGAACCACTTAGGAAAAGAACTGATCACCATCTAATTGTATACCAAAACAACTCATGGTTTCCAGCAGTAAATGAAGTTTGACAGCCTGTCTTAGTCTCACAGTGAATGTTTTCCTGTAATTGGGTAGGAGGCAGTGAGTGTGAAGTTGAATCGAGACAGCCATTATCTCTTTAAATAGAGTTTATTACATTCTTTTAAAAGATCGGATAGATGGATAGATTTTTTAAGGGCTGGCACGCTTCTTTTGCTTTATCTGGAGACGAAGCCAAGGCTGTATGCTAAGGGCATTGAAGAACAAGTGACAAGAACGAAATATTGTTGACGTGCTTCACTTGCCTACGAATTGCTCAGTTGCTTACATTAAGTGGGAAAACAGCATGAAACTTGATGCAGGATACGCCGTTATACCGGCTAGTTAAAAGATGATATATAGAGCTTCAGAAGAGCTGGACTTGAGTCCCTTCTGCTCTCGTTCTCATCTGTGATTCCATAATTTGCAAAATAAAGATCAATCCCTACAGTTTATACACACCTACAGGGGGTTCTCCAAGCCCCTGTCATCCCCCAACATAGCTGCTGGCAAACCTCCACCAAAGAGGTTTGGTGGAGCATACCACCACCACCAAGCCCACAGGTGTGGCAAACATGGCCGATCTGGTAAGTACTGCTGGCAAGACAAGCAAAACCAGCACAGCCTGTTCCTCCAGGAACAAAGCCGAAACAGGTCCAAATCCAGGAGTAAAATGAAGTCCAACCCAATCCAATCCAGGTAGATGCTCACTCAAACATTCCTCCAATCTTCTCTAGAACTATGTAGCTATGAGGACAATCCATGTGCGGCTTCTGCTCTGCTCTCTCTCTCTCTCTCTCTCTCTCTCTCTCTCTCTCTCTCTCTCTCTGCTATGTTTCCATTCTATTAATGCCACATTTATTCTAACTATACAGTATACCAATATTAATTGGACTAAAATTCTCAGACCCTTCACTGAAATTAGTCCCCCTGGTTTAGAATTGCGAAGACTGTAAGACAATGCAGCAGATTGAAGTCCATACCTCATGGGACAAACTCTATTCTTCTCACATCCCTGTTTTAGGCCATACAACTTGACCCTCTGTGGATTCCACAGTATGGGAAAAAGTTCATTTTCCACACCAGAACAAAACAAGGAACGAAAGAAGCCTTAAGGAACTCTGGGAGAGCACCGTGGGAGCAAAGCCACACAGAGCAGAAAGATGAATGGTCTAATTAGAATTTTTGAACTTCACCAGATGGCTTGAGGGTCACCTGCCATACAGGAGGCCCACCACAGAAATCTTCAGAAGGAAGAGGATGAAGCTCCCTGCCTCCCATTTCTACAAATCTAATTTTGCTGACTGTAACAGCACATGATAATGAAAAGACCTGTAAAATTAATCTAATATCAATATAAATAAACACTCTGGAATGAAGCTTGGAGCAGCCTCTGGAGTGCATCCCTTTCTTGTGTAGAGAATATGCTTGCAAGTACTATAAATCAAAGTGAATTCCAGGAAATCAGGAGGGGTTGTCATTCGCGATGCAGGTAATGAATTGCCAGTCTCCTTTCTTCAGACACTCCTGGAAGCCAAACAGTATGGCTTCTTTTTTTTAATTTATGGAGCTTTCATGTGGAACATGGCATCTAGCACTTCACAATCCTTTCCACCTTCTTCCATATTTCTAGAAATAAAATGAGGGTGGTGGTCTTCGGGTGGCTGTTTTTAAGCATATTTCTAAAATGGTTTTTTTTTTATTGTATAAGCAAATGTTCAAATGTGTTTTTTTTATGGTATAAGCCTGATAAATGTTAAGAGTCAAATATTTATTTATTTATTCACATTTCTGTGCCCCCCTCCCCCGACTCCTCAATGATGCTGGAGAGCTTACAAATAAAAGAGGAAGCAATGCATACAAAAAGAAGAAAATGTCTGATCAGAAGAACAAACGCCCATTTTTAAATGAAATAAAATGAAACTGATTAGAAAGGGCTACGTGACCACCTTATCCCAAGGCCTGGAAGAACAACCAGATTTTGTGTAGTTTACGGAACACCCTCGGTGTCTCCGCCATATGAATCTCTGCAAGGATGTCATCCCAAAAAATAGGTGCTGCAACCTTGGGTCCCATAAAATGGCATTGCTTCATAGATGGGATCCAGAGTACAGAAATAGACAGAGGTAAATGGTCCCTCAGATAGCCAGGTCTATGCCATGAAGGGCTTTAAAGGTGGTAACCAACATGAACTGAATTGCACCTGGAAATCAACCAGTAAACAGTGCAGCTCACACAGGAGTGAGATCACATAAGCATACTGTACTGTACTGTAATGTAATGTACAAGTAGTCCTTGACGTATGGCCACAATTGAGCCCAAATTTCTATTGTTAAGCAGGACAGTTGTTAAGTGACTTTTCCAACCTTTTTTTTATACCACAGTTGTTAAGTGAATCACTGCAGTTGTTAAGTTAGTAACATGGTTGTTAAGCGAATCATTAACTTTGTGTCAACTCTAAAAACAAAATCAGCTGAAGCCATTTTCCCTCCGTTTTCGTTTGCCACAGAATTGGGAGGGGGGATGAGTGTTTTATCTTAGACATAACAATAAATTGTTCTGTGGGAACCAAGGTCATTGCTAACTGCATTTTGGCGGGCTGTAGTTTCCATTAGAAAGCCCGCGCAAGTAGTTAATTGGGGAATGTGATTTATGACACACTGCTGGGATGGGAAGTGTAACTTTGTAATCTTTGGGGGGGGGTTCAGTTTTGGGTTCACTTTTGAACATGCCAATATTATGTAGCCAAATAAATATGTTCTCTAAGGACATTATTTTTGCCGGAGTTCTTTTTTTTTTTTTTTGGTTTCATCTTTCAGGACCATGACCCTTGGCTTGTCAGAAGGTCACAAAAGGAATCACATGACTGCAGGTCACTGCAACTGTCATAAATATGAACCAGTTACCAAATTTTGATCAGGTGGCTAGGGAGATGCTGCAACGGTTGTTAAGTGTGAAAACCAGTCATCAGGCATTTTTTTCAGTGCTGTTGTAACTTTGAATGGTCACTGAATGAATGGTTGTAAGTTGTGTGCCTCTCACATTGAGTCTCAGTTCAGAATAAAACATCCAGGCTGAGCAGCAGCTACCCTGGAAAACTGCATATCTTAGCTGTTTTGGTAAAGTGAGGGTCCAATTCGCCACTCAGCCTGTTCCACTAAGTGGAGCTGTTGATTAATGTTCCCACTTTCCAAAAAGCAATCATGGCCAGCCTGCTTACCTACACCAAATGCCAGAACAGATTAACAGGGTCATTCTAGACACAACAACTCAGATGTGACCTCTGCTTCTTTTAGTGGAAATTACCCTTGGGCAGCTGTAAAGAGAACTGAGTTTCAAAAATTCACCAGCTAGATTTAGATACTAAGATGGATGCCCCTTTTGTTTTTGTCAAATGCGGATCAGATAAAAGGAAAACAGAAAGCTTGCAAAGATGCTGACCGAATTTTTTCTTCTCACGTGAATTGCACAGTCATCTGCCTTCTCAGATTGGGGGGTAACACCTTGACAATCTGAACATCTGTAGGCACAAGATAGATACGCCCATTTCTTCATGCTACTTTAATCTAAGATTAACTTGGATCTGGATCTTTTTGAAGCAACCGGAGTGCTTTAACTTTCATAATTAGGTTTTAATATTGTAACAAGAATGTTAGCAGCTTATCTAATTGAGGGCTGGGGAGTCCTTAGGCATGTAGGATGGATTCTGGTTTTTAACTAGAATCCAGAGATCAATTAAAGTTGGAATAAAAGCACAGAGTTTGAAAGGATCCTTTAGACCACTAGATCCAACTATTTTCTTGGTGCAGCAATTTACATTCCTCTCAAATGGGCCTGCTTGAACTCATCTAGCAAAACAGAGTCTACCACGTCCTTCCAGCATTGGTTCCACTGTAAAATTAATTTTCACGCACCTGCTCTTACATACTTATTTAGAATTAATTCTAAGACTACCAATTTATGTGGTCTGCCAGAACTCAATTGAGTTCACAATTCTTCCAAACAAAAAGCCATCTCTGAGCCCTCCATGTATTTATATTTATGTTTGTGTATTTATCATTCTAAAAGCATAAAGCAATGGACAAGCTCATTAATATTAGTACTGTCAAGCCACTGAAATGTAAAACCTTTTCCCCAGTATTCTAAATTACCAACAATGTACAGGACATGGAGCCAACTCAGAACTAGTTTTTCCAATGGTGTCCACAGATCCCTTGAGTTGGAAAGGGTTATGTAACAGTAGGAGACAAGACAAGGCCAGAAGGACAATAATTTTATCCCTCCTGTTATCCATAGGTATTCATTGTATGGCACTGAATTCCATAATTGTAAAGAAATGGAGGAAGAGGAGATCATTTTAATGGCTTTTGTTGCCATATATATAATTACTGTCTGGGTGATTTAAATAAGACATAGCAAATGAGATTATCTATGTGGACTACCTGCTAGCCCTGTGAAGTAGTCCAGACAAGAGCCCAATCAGAAGTACCAGCTCTATCTTTATTATAAGATTATATTGACAGAATCTTATAGGGCTGAAAGTATTTTCCCACTCATCTATGGAGATTCTCAGTCATCCAGATCATGGTTGTCTCAAAGATGCTTTTTCAAAAGGCAGATGGACTTTGTTTTTCTTTGAAGATGTTTCACTTCTCATCAGAACTGATGAGAAGCTTCTTGGATGAGAAGCAAAAAAGTTTCAAGGAAAAAAAACAAAGTCCAGTTGCCTTTTGAAACAGTACATTTGAGACATTTCTCTACTCCTTTTACTCTCTAGAAAACTAGGGAGTGTCCCTTCTAACATATTTTCCACAGCCTTCCTCCTTCGGTGGGCTGAGATATCTTTTACCCACCAGTTGGCAACTCCGTGCTTTGCCTCCTATCTCCCAAAGTCATTCCCAGATACCATTACATAAGGGATCCCCAACTCCCAGGCCACGGCCCACTACCAGGTTTTGAGCTGTTCAGAACCGGGCCGCAGAAGTGGTGGACGAGCGCACCTACGCGTCCCCATTTGCTTGAGTAGCGAGTGAGCGCATGCGCGCCCGCTCCATTTGAGCGAGCTTGCCTGCTGCTCACGTGGAACTATCCTCTCTCTCCTCCCCTCCACTGCCAATCCGCAAAAATGGAAAGGTTGGGGAACTCTGCATTACCTTACCTCTGGGCACAATGACATATAAACTTTTTTTCTAGGAATAATTCTTCATGCTGCTTCTAACGTGTTCTATAAATGATGTTTGAGTGGCTCCTTCAGTATTTACACAATTACTATAGCTGGAGTTCGGTATGTTTATTTCAATCTCTACGGCATTTAGACAGGCTCAGAAATTGGAATGTATGGATGATTGGCTTTAAATCCTTCTTGTCTGTGAAAGGTCAAATTCTGAAATTAGTTATATTCTGTGATATTTAGCTGTTTTTCAGTGTGCAGGATGGATCCTTAAAGTTCAGTATTGGGTAGGAAAATTTTTACAATTTGGCCATGCCACCTAGCAAAAACGTAAACATCCAGCATTTGTTTCAGATAATTTCTATGCATTTAACTAAGCGTGAGAAAAGAACCTTCTTCCAAACAATAAAATTTATACTGTATCTTAATCGTTCAAAACAGTTCATATAATTTGGACAATTTGCACTATCATTTTCATCCTCATGTACTTACCTTCCATGATCGTCAAAGGATCTTCTACTTTGGGACGGAGGATGTTGGGGCCAAACACAGTTGCAAGATTTTGCACACTCATTTTGTTGACTCCAGAATAGGATTGAACTTCATCCAGAAATCTACTCAGACATTCAAGGAACCAGAAGTAGGTAGGGTAGGAGGAGAGCGAAAGATCAGGATTCAGTCACATACGATGACAAAATCTCATCAGATATATCAGTGATGGCGGACCTTTTAGAGACCGAGTGCCCAAACTGCAACCCAAAACCCACTTATGCATCGTCGAGTGCCGGGTGGGTGTGGCCCATTGGCTGGGTGTGGCCAATTGGGTGGGCGTGGCTGTGGTGGTAACGGCAGCCAGGGTGGGACTAAAAAGTTCAATCAATCAATTACAACTTTGCAAGATCTTTTTTTTTTCCGCAAGAAGTTGAAATTGACTGATTGAACCTTTTTTTTTTTTTTGCACACGGTGGCGGAGGCCTAAAGCGAAAAGGTTTTATAAAACCCAGCTGAAGGCCTAGGACTGGGGCGACGGCGCGCGTGCCCACAGAGAGGGCTCTGAGTGCCGCCTCTGGCACCCGTGCCATAGGTTTGCCACCACTGAGATATATCATGCGAAATAAAATTAGGAATTGCATACATAAATTCTTTTTAAAAATAAGCCGCACAGCCTGTGCTGCAATCTTCAACTAGACTGGCCTATTCTCTGGAGCTGCTTTTATATTGGAAGTAGAGAAAAGACACAGAGAATGTCTTTGGTGAAGAAATGGAGAAAGACATACATGTATAATTCCTGGAGGAGAAACAGAAGATTAAACACTCCCTTGTTCTCCAAGGATTGATCTGATTCTCATTTGCTGTTATCTTTTAAACAGCAATTGGGTGCAATTGATTATATTTTGTCTATTTTAATCCATAGAAAAATTCCTTGGTTGAATTTGAAAAAAAAAGTGGGGGAAATAAAGTCAAAAGGAAAGAAAGATAAAAACTAGAAGTTTTGGCTAGACTCCAGGGAGAATAACTACTGTTCTTTACCATGTTCTTTAAATTCTCATCCACCCATTCATGTTTTCTCTATATTTCCTCATATTGGATTGAATCCAGATGTATTGAAACGTAAAATGGATTTATTAAAACCATGGGGACTTCTATTGATTCCAGTGAGCTTGCTACAAGAGATCATATAAAGCATTAAATGATTTTGCTTTGTTTGACTTAGCATGTTGTATGAATCAAATCATTGAACTTTGTACAGCACAATTTAGGGCTCACTATGTTGCATGATTCCAGATCATTATGGCTTAGTCAGAAAATATGATTAGATGTTGGGTCGATTCAATTATTAGACAGAGATCTCTTCATTCTGAAATATTTGTTTATATATTTTTCTCATTTAGTAAGGATGAGAAAGTCTATAATTATTTGTAGACCCGTTATGTAAGGGCAGGAGAATTTATTGGGTTTTTTAAATTTATTTTCTTTCCAGCATCTAGACGGGGTGGATTTTTTTGTATGTTTAATGCTAGATTTATTTGATGTTTGGGTTATGCTTTGTTCTCTTTTTTGTACACAATTTCTTTTGTTTCTGTTGGATATATGTTTTTCTGTGTCCTTTGTTTTGCATTTTATTCTTGTTGATAAAACATTATATATATGACTTAGTCTAATTCCTATCTAATGCATCTCGCTGAAATCAATGGAACACACATTTAGAATAAGTTTCATTTATAATATCTAAAGACAAGGCAAGTCCCTGGTGGTTGTATGTATGTATGTATGTATGTATGTATGTATGTATGTATGTATGTTAACATGTATTTATCTATCACATTTCTGAACTGCCCATCTCCCTCAAAAATGATCTCCTTCAAAATGATCTCCGTCATTTTTATCCCAAAAGCATTTTTATCCCAAAAGCAGAAAAATAACTCCTGGCAAAATAACCAACTCAAATGTGATTGTACTGGCACAAAAATGGTTGTCCAATGTTCCAATCACATGCTCGTCCAATAACACAGTTTTGGGTGTTGTCATGATTACTTTAGGGCAAACAATGCTGCTTTCTGGAGGGACTGTATCATAACTTCCATCATTTTTAGTAAGAAGGTTTTGCTATAGAGGATGATGGTAACCACAATCTAGCCTATCTGAAGACCATCAGACCAAAAATCCTAGCATTGCCCCAGTGCAGGTAATCATAAACTGAGAAATTGCTACATCTTGCTAAATACAAAATAGAAGTGAATCGTCTAAAGGAGGAATTGCTAGATTTCCTCAGTGTAGCTTCTCCTGATGTGATGGGACTGGAGGTTTCAACATTTCCAGGCAATTCTCAAGAGATTGTAATCTCCATTATGGTCTCTCATACTAGTAATAAGGATTCAGACAAAAATCAACCAGTCTGCAATTATCCTAATAAAATGGCTGAAACAACTGGACTGTCTAATGATATATTGGGCACAGCCTTATTATTATTATTATTATTATTATTATTATTATTATTATTATTATTATTATTATTATTATTATTATTATTATTATTATTGTTATTGTTGTTGTTGTTGTTGTTGTTGTTGTTGTTGTTGTTGTTGTTGTTGTTGTTGTTGTTGTTATTATTAGTCAGGATGACTTACCTGCAAATGTACTTGAGTAGATTAAAGTTGACGAGCGGCAAATTCTTCACTTGCTTTGCTAATTCATTCAGCCCCTGTGTGAATATGTTAAAAAAAAGTAAAAAAATGGTGAAATATCCAGCACCCATGCAAATAATTAGGAACTAAACTCATTTAGAATCCGCAGATAAGGGGATTTGGGTACTAACACAAATCCAAACCAAGAGACAAAACTCACCGCTTCCTTTTCTTTGCTGAGCATTTTGGCACAGGAGAGAAACTCTTCATATTTGGAATATGGGATCACAGGCTCTGGCAACTCTCTGAGGTAGAGTTTCAAAAGTGATGCCACTGTGTGTACATCTGTATTTCTGCAGGAATGGAACAGTAAATATTCAGTTGCAAGTGTAAGATTAGATCTCTCGACATCTCATATCCACTTTGGACCTCTTTGGATGCTTCTAAAGCAGGGGTCTTCCAACTTGGCCCTTTTATGACTTGTGGACTTCAACTCCCAGAATTCCTCAGCCAGGCACGCTGGCTGAGGAATTCTGGGAGTTGAAGTCCACGAGTCATAAAAGGGCCAAGTTGGAAGACCCCTGTTCTAAAGCAACTCGTATTACCTATTCAGAAAACCTACGTACAGGCAGTTCTTGACTTACAACGGTTCGTTTAGTGACCATTCTATGTGAATTAGGACTGTTTGCACACTTACGACTGTTACAGCGTCCCCATGGTCAAATGATCAAACTTCCAGAGCTTAGCAACTGGCATGTATTCCTTGCTTATGACCATAATGGAGCCTGGTTTTAAGTTTAAGTTAAGTAAAGCGAGTCACCCACGTGACCTGCTTGATTTTTGTGGTCATCTGAACATGACACTGCAAACAGTCATAAATACAGGCCAGCTGCCAAGTGCCCAGAATGCAGTCATGTGATCAGGGGGCTGGGGGCTTGGGGGCAGAACTTTGAATTCAAGTTGTAAGTACCTTTGGGGGGGGTGTCCTTAGTGACTTTGAATGGTTGCTAAGTGACTGGTCATAAGTCAAGGACTAAAGGTTAAAAGAGTCCCCATCAAGTTGAATTAGAAACACAATGATTTCATGAAACTTTCACATCCATACAGCTTTAGAACAATAGTTCAGAGGCGGCTTACTATTGTCTTTTTCTAGTCCAGAGGTAGGCAACCTTGGCTCTTTTATGACTCGTGGACTTCAACTCCCAGAATTCCTGAGCCAGCATGGCTCAGCTTGGAAACCTCTCCCTTTCCCCTCAGCATGGCTGGCTCAGGAATCCTGGGAGTTGAAGTCCACGAGTCATAAAAGAGCCGAGGTTGCCTACCTCTGGCCTAGGCCTAGGCCGCTTTATGACTCGTGGACTTCAACTCCCAGAATTCCTGAGTCAGCATGGCTCAGCTTGGAAACCTCTCCCTTTCCCCTCAGCATGGCTGGCTCAGGAATTCTGGGAGTTGAAGTCCACGAGTCATAAAAGAGCCGAGGTTGCCTACCCCTTTTCTAGTCTATACCTCTGTATTTCTGAAAAGATTCCTAAATTCTCCTGATATCACTTAATTTTTGAGACTGGGAGATCAGCTAGGTGCTGCCATGAAAATTACAATTCCTACATCAGGTGACCCCAGGAGAAATCAACCAATCGATCAATTAATCCACCTTTTTTCCAGAAAGGCAGAAAGCTCTTGGAAATTGTTAGCTTCCTCTAGGTCCACTAGATGGCGCTCTTGTAAAATAAGATTGTAGAAGTTCTTGTAAGCTCAAAGTTTGTTTATTCATGGCAGAGAATTACTATTATACTGAATTTAATGGCCATCCTGAAGGCAGGTTTTTAGTACATTGAATAATATGTGTTCTTTAATTTTTAAAATGAGAACTTCCTGGTCTGAAAGCTGAGACAGACTCATTATTTCAGGAGTGAGGATTCCTCTACTCTCGGATACTATACGAGTCAGATAGCTGTTTATGCATTCTCGAAAAAGGAATTGTATCACCAGAGGGTGATAAAACACAAAAGAAAAAACATTTTCCTCCAAGTTAAAAGCACTCTACGTGGAGTACACATATTCTAATTTACTGGATTTTGGTAGGCACTGTAGCTTGTCAATCATGGTTTATGGCGTAGTAAGGCATGCAAGAACTAGGCCACCGTGGCTTATTCAAAAATTGATGAAATACAGCATGGTTTATGGTGAGCCCACAACAAGGATAGCATGACCTTGACAAAATATACTATACAATTTCCATTAATACCAAGACTATTGCTGACATACAACGCACCCTTCTGCCGAATTCCACTTCGTGTCCTCCCATATAGATTATGATATTTATATGAAGGCCTGCTAAGTTGCAGGTGTAGCTTTTGTCACAATTCTCTGAGCGTGTGTGCAAAGTCCCAATCTTCTACTATTTATATTGTACTCCTGTTTTGCTTTGTTTTTTTAAAAATATAACTGGTATTACCCCCCCCCCCTCCCCCAATGCAACACCCTTGTGTGGTGCACAGTTTACACACCGGGTTGTAGTAGCCCTGATTAAAGCACTGCAACCATTGTTGTACAAAGGGGATAAAATCATGGGCTGGAAAGGACCTCATAGGTCTTCTAATCCAGTACTCCCCAACTTTTCTGGCACTAGGGACCAGAAGACAATTTTTCCACAGACCAGTGGGGGGTAGTCCCTGACTCCCAACAGTTCATTTAATGACCATTTGAAGTTACAACGGCATTGAAAAAAAGTGAGTGAAGATTGTTTTTCACATTTACGACCAGTGGTGGGATTCAGCCAGTTCGCACCGGTTCAGTAGAACCGGTAGCTAATTTTTTGTTGTCCAGGCCCAGAATGGATTTCCGGAAGTGGCATCCACACAGAGAACCAGTTGTTCACATATTTGAATCCCACTACTGCTTACAACCATTGCATCATCTCCATGGTCACGGGATCCCAATTCAGATGCTTGGCAACTGACTCATATTTATGACGGTTGCAGTGTCCCAGAATTACCTGATTGCCTTTTGACAAGCAAAGTCAGTGGAGAAGCCAGATTCACTTAACAACTTTGTGATGAAGTTAACAACTGAAGAGCAAAATAGAGCAAAATTCACTTAACAACTCTCTTGCTTTGCAACAGAAATTTTGGGCTCCGTTGTGGTTGTGAGTCAAGGACTGCCTGTAGAAGAGAATAGACCCTTTTGCTTAAATGATGAATGTGTTCCTTGTGAAACTTTTGTGTAGACCAATGTGTGTTCTTCTCTGATATTCTGAAAAATAATTTTTAATGTAATCTGGATTCATTAAGGCATGGCTACAATCCACCTCATCCCCTCTCTTATACAATCACCCCCCCCCTTTGTTCCATTGTGCCGTTTTTTCTCTCATTTGTTTCACTGCAAAAGAAGTAGCCACCTCTAGCTCTTCACCTTTTTTTTCCATTGTTAAACATTGACTAAAGTTTGCAAGAAACAGAGCACCAGAAACCAACAGAGCATCAGTTTCCCCAGCATGGTAAGTCATATAGTTATTGGCTTTATTGGATTTAGCAATGTTGGGTGAATATCAACCAATTCAATTTTAAACAAGAGTTCCCGGGTTTAAATGGCTCTCATCTGTGAATTACACATAGCCATCTCAAGTTGCTTCATTCTTCACAAAAGATTAAATTGAGTTTGTCTCATATACCTACCTCAACTTCTTTGGCCAAAACCAATACAAAATATGTATTAAAATATGTGTGTAAGACTCAGGCCCATCTTTGGAAGAGGGACAGAACCCACAAGATTCTGTCCTTATCCTTTTTATATCAAATTCATCAGGTAGGACAGAGATTACCCATGCCTGCCCTCTTGCAAATTTTGTATGTACACCGGGACATCTATGTTAGGACTGCTAACTATTAAATGCTTTAAGTAGCGTCTACTGATTTTACCTAAGGCACTCTTTTCCTAATGGTATTCCGATGCATCCTGCTTCTCTTTCCCTTTTAATGTACCAACATGAAATTCAATCCATAAATGAGCCCTGTGAAATGCATTAATTGGAAAACTATCACTGGACTGCTTTTAAGCCGAGCTGAATTTTTGTACAGAAACTCATTTTGCCAAAGTAATATTATTACACGGCTGCTTCAAAATTACCAAGGAGTATTGAACAATGACTGCTATTTTCTAAATTAGATTGATTTCCTCTCCATTTTCTGTGTAATTCAATGTTTTGCTCTTTTTTAACAGAAGCTACCCATTATACGCTGGCTAGCTGATCACATAAATATCCCCCCCCCCATTTTGAAATTTCAGTTCATCTGGGCCGCAGCCTAAGAAAATTGTCCATGGTATCTGGAGTCCTGTGACTGGCATTTAACAGAATAAAAGAGTTGGAAGGGACCTTGGAGGTCTTTCTACTCCAATCCTATACCATTCCAGACAAGTGGCTGTCCAGTCTCTTCTTAAAAGCCCCCAGTGATGGAGCACCCACAACTTCTGAAAGCAAGTCATTCCATTGGTTAATTGTTCCCACTGTTAGGAATTTTCTCCTTAGCTCTAGGTTTCTTCTCTCCTTGATTAGTTTCCATCCATTGCTTCTTGTCTTGCCTTCTGGAAAATAGGTTGACCCCCTCTTCTTTGTGGCAGCCCCTCAAATACTGCAACCGTTCTTCAGATGTTTTAGCTTCCACCCCCTAGACATCTTTGTTGCTCTTTTCTGCACTCTTTCCAGAGTCTCTATATCTTTTTTATAACATGGTGACTAAAACTGGATGCAATACTCTAAGTTTGGCCTTACTAAGGCTTTATAAAGTGATACTAATACTTCGCGTGATCTTCATTCTATCCCTCTGTTAATGCAACCTAGAATTGTGTTGTCTTTTTTGGCTGCTGCCACACACTGCTGGCTCATATTTAAGTGATTGTGAGTGAATTAAGTGATTTAATGCTTCTGTATAGAATTCCTATGAAAAGGCTTTAGAATGTTGCTATAGTTAGACCAGGGGTAGGCAACCTTGGCTCTTTTATGACTCGTGGACTTCAACTCCCAGAATTCCTGAGCCGGCATGGCTCAGCTTGGAAACCTCTCCCTTTCCCCTCAGCATGGCTGGCTCAGGAATTCTGGGAGTTGAAGTCCACGAGTCACAAAAGAGCCAAAGTTGCCTACCCCTGAGCTAGACCTATTACAGTCATATCAAACTTTCTTCCTAGTTGGAATGATTAATACAAAGCCCACATGCATTTGGAATATTCTAAGTTATTGTCCTTTTTCACAGCTTCCTTATACTCTTTCCCTTTAAAGAAACATGTTAGAAGAGCTTATAGGAACAGATAAGTTCATTGCTCATTTTATGCTTACACCACTGGACTATGAATCTCTCATAGGAAGATAAAATAAAGGCTTTAGGATGTGCAAACAGTCACAGATCTTTTCCTGTGCAATTAAGCAACCTGGATTCAGAGCTCTTTCTATTCCAGCCCCCTTTGTCACCGATTTCCTTTCCCAGCAATTGCTATGTCAACAAGATTTTTTGCTTTGTGGTATTGAAGAAATGGCTGTCAGGTCAATTACAAACCTGACGGGCAGTTCAGCCTGTAAGACACAGCAGCTGATCTTACATACACGAGAAAGGTTTACATGCAGGAGCAAACACGGAGACTGAAGTGGGCTCATGATGATGCCACCGCTATGAAAATAGTAAGGCCCCCAATTTCAGGCAGAAGGTGAGGACATCGAATGAAAGAAAGGCTGTCAGATTGTTCGTTGCTTCCCAAAATGCGTAAATCTGGCCAAATGACAATAACGACACCTGCTTTTCAAAATTAAATTAAATTAAATGCTTCTTGAAATTAAGAATTGCCCCTTATTCTTCAGGTGATATCGCAGGTATCTTGCCAATTTGGAACATTTGATGGGGATTTGCCTACATGTAGTTTCTATAAAGGTAAAGCGTAAAAGTTTCCTCCTGTCCAGTTGTGTCCGACTCTACAGTAGTGGCCAAAATTGTGGAAACCTTTTGGGAAAAGTGTATTTTTGAGGTTTGATGGCTAACAACACCACTTTTTTTTTGGAGTAGTACCTTAAAATTATATATCAATGGAAAGATAATTTAATCAAGAATGTAATGCAACATAGTTTGTTCAATTAACTGTACTGTATTCTATGAAAAGTTATAGCCAAATAACCAGAAAAAGGAAGCACAACTTGCTTAGGTTGATATCAGGTAGCTTTCCTTCATCTGATTGTAGCCAATGAGCATGAGTGTTTAGAGAGCCAATCAGGTGTCATCTTGTTTCGGCAATGAGCCAATCAGATCACAGTAGGATTCAGTTATTGATGTCATGTATTGAAGCTGAGAGGAGGACGTTTGTCAGTGTGTTATGTGATCGCTATCAAGTTGGTTGGGGTTTTTGGTGTTCTTTCATTGAGTGAGCTTGTAAAACGTAATAAAATTAAAGTAATGGTGCAAAGAGTTGACTGGTCACCCAGAAAGCGATGTAAAATAGTATTATTAAGTGAACAAGGCTACAGTTATAAAGAAATTAGAAGAAAAATTGGTGGAAACTTAACCAAAGGTGGCATTTCTACTGTACACTTTTCCCCAAAAGGTTTCCACAATTTTGACCAATACTGTAGAGGATGGTGCTCATCTCCGATTCTTAGCCGTGGGAGCCAGCATTGTCTGTTGACCCTTCTGTAGTCCTGTGGCCAGCATGACGATATGCCGAGGCACATGGAATGCTGTAACCTTCCCACAGAAGTGGTACCTATTTATTTACTCTCATTTTCAGGCTTTCAAATTGCTAGGTGGGCAAGAGCTGGGGCAAGTAATGGGAGCTCACCCTGTCACGCAGCACTCAGATCTCAAACCCAGCTTGTCAAGCTGACAAGCTCGGTATCTTTAGCCGCTGAGGCATCGTATCCCCTGATAAGTTTCCATCGATACCACTAAATCAGAAACGCAGTGATCCATAGCATAGCATGAATTTCTGCAAAACATTTCCAGATCACGAACATCTTGCTAGGCCTCTGCTGTAAGGACGTCTTCAAAATATTAGTGCATCTTCTTGAAGAAAAACAACTGCAAGACATGCTCTTTTGTTATGGTTTGAAATGATACTATAAAATTGGGTAATTTGGTGAATCTGTTTGCCCAGTGATTAAAAAAAAAAGTCCACTGGTTTTAGTATCCGTCAGAGGGAAATCTAACCAGAGGCAACAGGATTCCTCTCCTATTCTAATGGTATGTGAGACAGAGAGAGAGAGGGTGAGAAGATGCTGCCTAGAAAATGGTCAGATAAGAGAGGGTATAGCCTGCAGCTGCATAATGGGTGGAAAAAGAGCCTCAGAAGAGACCTTCCCTAGCTTCACAGGCTGTAAAGGAGACAGCGGAAGTTTTGCACTTTTAGACCTGCAAAATCTCGTTAATGTAGCCTTACAATAAGGTGGTATTAGCTCATCTGGTTAAAACACTCTACAAAGTGTTTTAAGCTCTCAGCACAGGGCACAGGGAGAGGTAGAAGGATGTTATGTTCATTAAAGAGGAACTTCCTGACAGTTAGAACAATTAATCAGTGGAACAACTTCCCTCCAGAGGTTGTGGTTACTCCAACACTGAAGGTTTTTAAGAAAAGACTGGACAGCCATTTGTCTGAAATGGCATGAGCAGGGGGTTAGACTAGAAGACTTCCAAGGTCCCTTCCAACTCTGTTATTCTGCTATTCTGTCTGCATTGTCCCAACTGCCCTTTCCCCTGTCCTTATTTTTCCCCGTTCTATGACTGATCATAAAGTCCCAGGACAGGGAAGACAAGTGAGACATAGATCAAAGAGAGCGCCCTTTAGAAAACAATCAGGTTAATTTAGAATTAAAAAGAGAAGAAACAAAGGGATGTAAACTAGTATACTTCTTTATTTAAACTTTGCTTTCCATAAGGATCACCTACTGTAAAGTAAGAGAATTGGGGAAAAAAGATAAAAGGAGAACTAATTCCATTTCTATAGTTCTTTCAAGAAACAATGAATAATATCACTCTATTTTGGAACTGAACCCCATTTTTTAAAACAGTGTAAGTCATCTCTCCCTTCAGTTCAAATGTAGAACTCAGTTTTTACAATTGGAAGAATTAATTATCCCGTTTCAAGTTTAAAAAGTATAACGTTAATTGACTCAATTATTCGATTTCAGCTTCCGTGATTATATAGTACATACACAACACACACGAATATACACATATATATATATACAAGCAGGAATATTAGAGTAAAAAAGCACCCTTCTTTCTAACAGGTCAATTATAATTGTGATTTACAACAAAGGAATTTGCGCAAATTAATTTGCAACCGGTAATGCTGCAAAGATACTGTAGGTGGTTTTAGACACCTACATGCTATCAACAAAATTCATGCTTCTTACTATTCATCTATCTTCCTTCCTTCCTTCCTTCCTTCCTTCCTCCCTCCCTCCCTCCCTCTCTCCCCCTTTCCTTTTTCTTTTTCTGTTCTTTTCAATTTTTCTTTTTTCTTTCTGCTGCTCCTGAAGGTTCTACAAACTTCTAACTTCCCTAATTGCAACATGGCTACCTTTTAAAGGAATTAGGATACTACACTTATTTCTCTGCTTCAAGTCTATTTTTAGTTGCTTCTTTGAGCATGCTTCTGTAAAGTAAAATGTTTTCTGGGCTGTTTAGAAATGTTCCTCAGAGATCAATGGGCAGCGATGACAGATGCACATTAAACTTATCCTTAGGAGCTGATATATTGTGGTATTTCTGATACAGGGAGCAGAATTTAGGAGACAAGAGAAACACCCAGCGCCTGGGATAGAATCATTCTTCCATAATTTTGAAAAGTATTGCCTTTCTTTTTTTAAGTCACTGTCCAGTGAATGCAAATTATATCACCAGAGCTAACTGTGGGAACATGATGTTGATGAGCATTTGTGATCCAGCCGTTGGAAATAGCAAAGTATTACTAGATTTTTACTTACTTATTCCATCAATGTTTCATCTTGAATCTTTAAGAAATGATGCATTTGGACCATTCATACCTGCATATGCCAGTGTTCAGTCTGAATGAGCACCTGCAAAAGCTGATAACTATCCTGGGTAAAGTTTACAGAACATTTAATTAGATTGATCTATGTGGATGGAAAGCAACAAAGGAGAGCCATGGCAACACAGTTATGTTTTGTGTGACAGCCTGCTGGCGCCTGTTTCAGGTAATTGCACATTGTATTAATGATCTGAACAAACGACTTCCAATTTCCAAAAGCACAAGGAGATTCGAAGTGTAGGAGATACAGAGTGTTCAGTCAAGGTGACCTTGATTTCAAATCCTTCTTCAGAAGATGACCTTGGACTGGGCGTTATGTTTTAGATTAATTCTAACTTCTTGACAGCATGCAAAAACATCACACTGATGACTCAGAAAAAGTCAGAGAAAAGCTAAGATACAATGTGATAGAGCATGATAAATATTTCTGGTCTTATAATCACTTTCCACATGTAAACCTGTGGATCTCTTTGTTTGGATCACACTTTGTAATAAATCTGGCAAGTCTATTCTCACCTCACAATAAGACTTTCCTTCAAGAGTGTAAGGCTGCCACAATCTGGCTCTTATTGGGTTAATTTCTACAATGTCACTTCAGCCTTAGATTTATGCAGGTAAGATTATGGGGATTTAAGACATAAATTCCAAAGTTTGTGACTAAATCTAATAAAGTTTAAGCACCCAAACACTTGTGCTATTATCAGCACAATGTAGTATTTCAATTAATGACAGGCACTAAAAATGTGTTGTGTTCATTTGATACTCAGTATTATTGTTATAATACTTATCCAGTCAAACATCAGCAACCTTAGTTGGCTCACTCTTAAATTCTTCTGAGCTCAAGCGTGCCCTAGTCCATTATATCTTCCCAATTCACGTAGCAATAATAATCAGAGAAGGATGGAAAAGAAATTTCCTTCCCTTAAGAAAACCTTTAAAAATTACTTTTACAAAACATAAACCTTCCAATTAATTTTCTGTTTATAACTGAAAGTTATCCATGGAACAAAAAAAGACAGTATTTCTAAAATATAAGCTCAAATTATGATTTCACTGGCTTCTCAAATGATATTGTAATGGAATATATGTTTGAGCAGTAACTATTCAGCAATAGACAGAAACTATTCTGTCTTTCTTCAGGAAAGATGGAAAAGAGAATGTAGTTTGGTATAATTGATATAGTTGGAGCTGTGTTAAAATCTCTACTCATCCATAAAGTAAACTCCATATATACTTTCTCTCTCCCAACTTGACCTACCTCAGAGTTATGACATGAAGATAAAACAGGACAGAGGCTACACTGCTCTGAATTCCTTCAGGGATAAGGTGAAAATCAAATAACTTGCAACCATCCATCGCTGTAGGTACTAATACCCTACTTAACCACAGACATGGTCTGCTAAGCTCATAACTACCTTACTTTCAATATTTGTTGCAGTGTAATGTATTAGTTAGCACTCTAATCAGTTCTTGCTCTGAATTCAAAGTTAGATCTCTCTCTGAGAATCAGTTCTCAAATATGGGCAGGTCATACAAGCTACAAATCATTTTAAAGATCTTGGAGATTATCCAGGAAGTGTGCATTTCTTTTAATATAGGCTTGACTATTCTTATATTATTTTTCAAACTTTGATTGTGATACACAACCCAGAGTTGGTGGATTGGGGATTATAAAAGCTATGGATAAACTAAAACCAAATAAAGATTTAGATTCTGTTTTGTTATGATAGTTACCTTACGTATTTTGTAGATTAAGAAAGAAGGGTAATAATAAATAAATAATAGACTAGGCAGCTGGTAGATAATTAGGTAGATCCCTATTAATTAGCCTTCCTTTCATTAGTATTACTTCATTCTTGCTTTCCATATCACTGACCCTCATTATTGCATTCCTTTCTTTTGTCTTTAGGTGGGACTCAGTAGACTTACAGTTTACCAGGCTATGTCTGGCTAGTTTAAAAAAAAAAAGTTGAGTTACAGAGTTTTGCAACCTATTGCACCAAGCAAAGCTTAAAAAGAAAAGAATTATGTCCTGTGCACTTCCATATTTCTACTCACATGACACTTGGAACATTTTACTAATTAATGTTTGCAAAGTGCTTTGAGGTTGTGTGATAAATTGTACTGCTAACGGGAGCCAGCTATTTAATTATTAATTCTTCCAAGGGAGAATTTGCAAACCATTAACTAATCTGAGACTGGAAGCAACTTAAGTATACCAGCTTATCCTGTGATGTTGGGCTCTCTGTCTTGCTTCCAATTTAATATGCACAATTCATTTCCTGAAGTCTTTGGCTGAAACTGGGTAGAGAAACACAAAAGTGCAGAGACAGCAGAACCTTGGACAGCAGCCACTTTCTGCGCGGCTTGCTCTATGTTACAAATCATTCATTAGGTCAGCCAATGTTCACTAAGGGCATAGAATAAGTGGATATTAAGCATGTCTCCAAAATTTCCATCTATCTGTTGACATTCTTTCTTCCTGCTGCTCTTAATAGCTTCCCACCTAAAAACCTGCCATTTCTGAATGGTTCCTCTAGTCACTGTTGGCACCAGATTCATGCTATAGTTCCTATCATTTTGGGCGTAGTCCAAGGAGCCAATAAAATTGGGGGGAGGGAGAGAGAGAGAGAGAGAGAGAGAGAGAGAGGGAGAGGGAGAGGGAGAGGGAGGGAGGGAGAGAGAGAGAGAGAGAGAGAGAGAGAGAGGGAGAGGGAGAGGGAGAGGGAGGGAGGGAAAGAGAGAGAGAGAAAGAGAAAGAAAGAGAAAGAGAGAGAGAGAGAGAGAGACAGAGAGAGAGAGAGAGAGAGGGAGAGAATCACTCCCTATTTTTTCCAGTCTGATTTGCAGAAAGCAAAAGTGTATGTAATATGTAAGTGAAATATCTACCAGGGCTATTTTAAGATGGAAGGTAAACTACATCACTAGTAATGTAGGGCTGTGAGAGTTGGATCATAAAGAAGGCTGAGCATTGAAGAATTGATGCTTTGAATTGTGGTGCTGGAGAAGACTCTTGAGAGTCTCTTGGACTGCAAGGAGATCAAATCAATCAACCCTAAAGGAAACCAACCAACCCTGACTCTTCTTTGGAAGGACAGACACTGAAGCTGAAGCTCAAATACTTTGGCCACCAAATGAGAAGAGAGGACTCCTTGGAAAAGACCCTGATGTTGTGAAAGATGGAAAGCAAAAGGGAAAAGGGGACGGCAGAGGATGAGATGGTTAGATTGACGAATGAACATGAATTTGGGCAAACTGAGGGAGACAGTGGAGGACAGGGGAGCCTGGTCTGCTATGGCCCATGGGGTTGCGAACTGCAAACAGTCAAAATAGGAGTTGGATTGGACTGCCTTTAAATTCCATTTCAGTTCTGATTCTACAACGCAACAATGTTCTAAATAAAGGATGGTTACTAAATACAAGTTGAGTCACATTCACCTTAATAAAGGTGAATGTAGAAAGGTGTAGAAAACATGTGAACAGTTAAAACTTTGAATGTTCTTATGTATTCATAAGGCGATACTTTACATTGTAACTCTGAAATGAAATGGATCATCCTGGCACTTGCAAGATGAAGAGATAATATACAGGGTTTAATCCAGGGGTCTTCAAATTTGGCCCTTTTATGACTTCTGGACTTCAACTCCCAGAATTCCTCAGCTAGCATGCCTGGCTGAGGAATTCTGGGAGTTGAAGTCCACAAGTCATAAAAGGGCCAAGTTTGAAGACCCCTGGTTTAATCCAACATTTGCGATATCATCATCAAAACACAAAAGGACTTGTGTTTTGTCCACATCTTTTGGGAGTTAATAAATACAAACAGTGTGAAGGATACAGTGGCCCATCCACCCTTCATCCCACAAAGAGTCACCTTGTTTGTCACCTCCCCCAATGGTATGCTTAAGGATGATGAAATTTTGTACTTTCAGAGAGGAAATGTGAGCTTGGTTAACATCTCTAGCTCCTTCACAGAGAATTAAAAAAACAAAAACAAAACGCAATTAGAAGTTCCTAATTGTTGTGCTGCTGAGACTAACATTTCCTGCTCTAACTTCAAGGCACTCTTAAAACTGCAGCCAAAAACTAGTATACATGTTTTAGCTGTGATTTCCTTTTCATAAATGAGAATGTTTGAGTGAAATTGGTTTCAGTATGCATGTTATCGCTGTTTCTTGAATATACATGCACTCACGCGTACACTCAAACTTTGGGAAATATATGTCATAGTTGTTTTGCTGGGAAGATGAATATCAGTATAATCAGGCCTGCTTGAACTCAGCCCCACCTCTTCACACTCCAGTTAGAAAACTATAAGATGTTACATACTGTATTAAAGCAAAACAATAAAGAAGTCAACTGTTGAGACCCATAAAAGTACAATTAAATAACAGACTGATTTGAAGCAATCTTGATTATGAGCACATTTATCTTCCTTTCTCCCTTCATTGTGCTATTTGTGGAATCCAGTGCTTTGCCTTCTTGCACACTGCGCAACTGCCATGGAGAAGTTTAAAAAAGTAAAGATATTGAAGATAAAGAAGTGAACTAAAAAGCCTTAACATGTAAACAAACTCACTATTAAAAAAATGCTTTTCACTCTCATTTTTGCTGCCGCGTCCCCACGGTCATGTGATCAAAATTCAGACGCTTGGCAACTGACGCCTATTTATGACGTTTGCAGTATCCCAGGGTCTGACATTCTGACAAGCAAAGTCAACGGGGAAGTCAGATTAAATTTACAACCGTGTTACTAACTTAACAACTGCAGTGATTCACTTAACAACGGTGGCAAGAAAGATCATAAAATGGGACAAAAGTCACTTAAGTCTTGCTTAGCAACAGAAATGTTGGCTCCATTGTGGTCATAAGTTAAGGACTATCTGTACAGAAGGATATTCAGGGATATTTAGGTTTTCAGCATTGAATCTTCCTACTTCAATTTTGCATGTCTGTGAAAAACCGAAGGAATACGATTAGTGACTGCCTCTAGCTAAGATCCGTAATGGTCCATTTTTTGAAAAAAAAAAAAAAAAGCCAAGGTGAGCAACAGGCAGCTGAGCAGATAACCAGGTACCCTGTA
This sequence comes from Azemiops feae, assembly GCA_023970755.1. NCBI lineage: Eukaryota > Metazoa > Chordata > Lepidosauria > Squamata > Viperidae > Azemiops > Azemiops feae. The sequence goes on from JALGBA010000373.1 coordinate 2,065,436, forward strand.
TCACCTACTCCCTCTGTTGGGTTGCCCAGGTGAGTCTTAGACAAACCGACTTGTAAGGAAAGATCCCTGATCAATTTTAAATTGTCAGTTAAGGTACATAAGGGAGAAGTTGAGACCCTTAGGTTGAGCTATGGCCTTTACACTTTTTCTTATAGGAAATGAAGATAATGAGGGGACTGGAGGCTAAAACATATAAGGAACCGTTGCAGGAATTGGGTATGTCTAGTTTAATGAAGAGAAGGACGAGGGGGAACATGATAGCAGTGTCCCAATATCTCAGGGGCTGCCACAAAGAAGAGGGAGTCAAGCTATTCTCCAAAGCGCCTGAAGGCAGGACAAGGAGCAACGGATGGAAACTAATCAAGGAGAGAAGCAACCTGGAACTAAGGAGAAACTTCCTGACAGTTAGAACAATTAACCAGTGGAACAACCTGCCTCCAGAAGCGGTGAATGCTCCAACACTGGAAGTTTTTAAGAAGAGACTGGACAGCTATTTGTCCAAAATGGTATAGGGTTTCCTGCCTGAGCAGGGGGTTGGACTAGATGACCTCTAAGGTCCCTTCCAACTTTATTATTATTATTATTATTATTATTATTATTATTATTATTATTATTATTATTATTATTATTATTGGATATAACATTGGTATTTGAAAGGGGGGGGAAATACATAAAAAGTCCCCCCTATAATAATTACCAATATTTATTTATTTTTTTGGGAGGGACATTTTTATACCCTGCTGATAAATATAAAGGGAAGTGATGAAAACAAAGCTCTGGCCACAAGAAATAAATGGCTACAGCAGATGATTTGAAGATTAGCTTGGAAGAGTTTCTTGTCTGGTAAACTTAATTTTTTTAATAATAATAATAATAATAAAGTTGGAAGGGACCTTGGAGGTCATCTAGTCCAACCCCGTGCTCAGGCAGGAAACCCTATACCATTTCAGACAAATGGCTGTCCAGTCTCTTCTTAAAAACTTCCAGTGTTGGAGCATTCACCGCTTCATGAACCAATCAAGATGGCGGCGCCTTGCTTGGCTGCGGCTGCTTCAGCTCTCAAAGGTGTGGGGGTTAGGGAGGGAAATGTACAATCGGAAATAGGGACAACTAAGCTGAGTTGGGCTGCTAAACTTTCATACGAACGTCAGTCCATATTGGAGATGAAGAGATTCAGCGTGGAAGGAATGGTGGAGAAAACTGTTCAGGAGAGACTGCATGGCTTCGGATTACTGCGAAGGAGGAGGAGAAAACCAGGGACGGAGTTGCAGACGGAGAGAAAACCAGGGACGGAGTTGCAGACGGAGAGAAAACCAGGGACGGAGTTGCAGGCAGCTGACATGGAGGGTGAGAGATCAGCTGAAATATCTGGAGGAGCTGGGAGGAAGAAAAGGAATTGCTGGAGGGGGAAACAGCATCGTGCTCAGTGTTTTGAGCAGCAAAAGCAGCAAAGGCAGCGTTTCGGGCCGCAGGGGCAGAGTGGACAAGCAGCCATTGCAGCTGGGAAGTTTCCCTCCGCTGCTGTTTATCTCCAGAAGAAAAGGAAGAGGTGCGACCGGAAGAGGAAGCGTGGCAAACGTGGAGGCCTAACATCTAGGCTGAAAGCTAGACCTTACAGAGTGTCTCTTCCATCTATTTTGTTTGCAAATGCTCGCTCCTTAGAACCAAAAATGGATTACTTAAGGCTGGATTTAACAACAAATCAGGAGGTGAGAAATTGCTGTGTTATTATTGCAACAGAAACTTGGTTAAAGCCCTCTGTTCCAGATAGTGCTGTTAGCTTGATGGGATTTTCAACATTTCGGTTGGACAGGAGTTCTACTCTTAGTGGCAAATCCAGGGGAGGGGGTGTCTGTTTTTATATAAATGACAGATGGTGTAATAATGCCAAGGTGGTCTCAAGTCTGTGCTCCCCAGATGTGGAGCTTCTGACCATCAAATGCAGACCCTTCTATCTGCCCAGAGAATTCTCTGTTACCATTATCACAGCTGTGTATATCCCCCCTGATGCAAACAGAGAAGTGGCCCTGAAGGTTCTCCACCATACCATCAGTGACTTACAAACTACTCACCCAGAAGGTGCATTTATTGTTGTGGGAGACTTTAACCAAGTGGATTTGAAAGCTACCCTGCCACATTTCCATCAATATGTGGACTTTGCAACCAGAGGGGACAATACACTGGATCTTGCTTATTCCAACATCAAGAAGGCTTTCAAAGCTATCCCCCGCCCTCACCTGGGCTCCTCTGACCATCTCTCAGTGCTGCTTATTCCAGCATATAAACCTTTACTAGTCAGAGTGAAACCTACAGTAAAGCAGGTGAGGATTTGGACAGAGGGTGCTATAGAAGCATTACAAGACTGCTTTGAATGTACAGATTGGGGCATGTTTAAGGAAGCAGCTACTGATAAACAACATACAAATGTTGAGGAGTATGCCACCACGGTGTCTGCATATATCCAAAAGTGCATAGAAGATGTCTGTGTCCTGAAAAGCTTTGTTGTAGAACAGCCAGAGCAAATCTGAAAAGTGCCGTAAAAGGTGCAAAGCAAGCCCATTGCCAGAAAATTCAGAACTTTTTTCAGGACCAAACAAACACCAGGCAAATGTGGCAAGGGATCCAGGCCATTACGGATTACAAGGTGGCTCCATCGAGATGTAAGGATGACACAGACTTCCTAAACAAACTGAATGCATTCTTTGGTAGATTTGAGGCATCAAATAGTACTCCTGCTAGGAAAGCTGTGCCCCATCCTGATGAGCAAGTGCCTAGCTTTGATGTCACCTCTGTCCGGAAAACACTGCAGACAGTTAACATTCAGAAAGCAGCAGGCCCAGATAACATCCCTGGACGTGTCCTCAGGGAATGCGCAGAGGAGCTGGCTTGTGTTCTCACTGATATTTTTAACCTCTCATTGCAGCAGGCAGTGGTCCCATCGTGTTTTAAGATGGCCATCATCTTGCCAGTGCCAAAAAAGTCCACAATCACAGGCCTCAATGATTACCGTCCGGTTGCACTGACATCCACCATCATGAAATGCTTTGAGAAGCTGATAAAAGACACTATTGTATCTAGCCTCCCGCCAGCATTTGACCCGCTTCAGTTTGCCTACCGACCAAATCGCTCTACGGAGGATGCTATTTCTTCCGTTCTCCATCTGAGCCTGAAGCACTTGGAGGAAAGAAATACTCATGTGCGTTTGCTGGTTGTCGACTTCAGTTCGGCGTTTAACACAATCATTCCCCAGCATCTAGTAGACAAACTGGGCCTTTTAGGCTTAAACACTCCTTTGTGCAACTGGATTCTGGATTTTCTTACCAACAGGCCCCAA